>JABAJS010007755.1:0-25222 GCA_018221635.1 Tephrocybe sp. 10521TJB
CATACACATAAGTCGCGTTCTAGGTATGCTACGGACGCTGCGCCCCTCGAGCGCTGCGGGGGCCCCCCACCGTTCGCCCATCTCCCGGCCCAAAGCTGACAACAGCCCCAGGCAGATATACTTACGAAAACTAATGTGTTACTCGTGAGTCGTATTTAAACCTACGATTTGTACCAGCCTAGGATTTCTGTACTTTTGCACAGAAATATAGAAACAATAGCTTACCCTGGACCAAGAGATGACGCGACAGATCTTGTCACTGCCCCTGAACTTGTCTCGTCCTCACTTCCTATATTAGTCATATGGTCTCCGACTCTCCCAGCTGAGTTTGACTGGTGGTTTGTTAAACCCCCCTAAACTATAGGACGTTCAACTCGACATGGGTCTGGACTAGCGTATTTTGAATATATCTGACCCTTCACAGCTTCAGGGGACAAGAAACGCCACCGATCTGAAGAGGACTGTCAATTCTATGGAAGCCGCCTGTTGGTTAATTCGAGAGAGCAAGCGTTCCATGATTAATATGCCCCCTTGGATGCGCCAATCCACTTCGACTAATCCTCCTTCCTCCTCGTTCACATCTTTGTTGTACTTGTTATGATGTAGTCGACCAGGCCTACATTGGCACAACTCAGATCTCCTCATGATATACATAACGGGGTATATCTCTCCATCACAGCCTCTTCACTTCAACTCAATGAAGGCTCTAATTCTGAGTGAATCTGTCCTCGCTGATTCCTCTGTGATCGCTTTCTCCCCTCTGGCGTGCTTTGATCATTTCCGTAAGGGTTGGCGTACGTTGCGACTGTTGTTGTCGTACTGACATGTTCCTATTAGTTGACCATGATTTTGCACGTCCACTGACACTTGATACGAGCACAGCCTACGCGATCTCCAATGATTTCCGTCTCACCCCGTCTCGTTTTCGGTTACGTAAAATAGCAACCCATCACTTCATCAGATATCCAAAACACGAAATCAAAAGATCATTCCGCGTCGCCATACGTTTGAATTTTCATATAAAAATGGACCTCCCACCGATGGATTCCCCATCGTGGCTGCGCCCGAACACCCCTTCCTGCCCTTCGTGATTTTTCTGCCCTCAATCTTTCAACGTCAATTCTCTAAACATGGTTTACATTCGTTCCCGTACTTTCTGTTGCTGCATTCCTGTCCGCTTTGGTGTCTTTGTGAGCGCTCCATTCTGATAGCAGTCACTGAACGAGGGCGCTAACTTTGAGCTCAAGATTTTATCGATCCTTGGTTTCATTGGTGGCATATTGGTCTGTATCGTTGGTTGGGTATCTGTTTCTCAGCTCTGTGCGTCTTCTCCCTGTCTACCAAGATACGTACCTAACCTCATCATATCAGGGAAGCATCCACTTCCAACGGCTGATACAGTCGGTCTATGGCTGCATGCCGCGCTTTTCACAATCCTCACATTGTTATCCCTGTTTGGGTAAGGTCGATCCCTCATTTATTCCGGTCAACACTCTCAACCCTTCCTCCAGTTTCATCGGCTGCCTGATCAAGAGCAGGAACTCTGTCCATGCATACAGCATTGGCATATTGCTCACCTTGCTCCTTAGTATCGCTTCTGGTTCATACTCCCTTTGGGCACTCTTCCACCAAAACTCGTGGACGACGATTTCGGACTGCCTTAACGGCGGAGCCGACGCACTCACGGAGTCGATATGCAAAAACGGAATCAATGTATACAAAGGCGTTACGGTCGCTGTCTATATCGTCATCTGGCTGCTCATGATTTGTAGGCCCCCATCCCTGTCATAATTTTTTTTTAGCGCCTAACCACCATTTCGTTAGATGCGTACGTTATCGTCGATAACTACGTCGAGCAGCTCGATGACGAGATGTCCGTGAAAGAGACCAGGCAGATGATCAACTCGATCAGCCAGCCCCATGTGACTATCGCCCCCGTGGCCGTCCCTGCGTACGCATCCTACCCAGCGCCGCAGGGTCCAGCTACCGGCTATGCCTTCTCACAAGGCAACCAGTCATATGGTAATGCCGCGCGGGGAAATAACAGCATGGTATAACATGTACTTCATGTCGTTCACGAGAGTTTTGACGTTTTGAGCCCGTCTGCCTGGAGCAGATGTGGTGAAGGGACTTTGTAGTCATGCGTTCTTGACTGCCGATACCACTTTTTGTATTGTATACAATTAATCCTTAGGAAGGGGATTTTCTTTTCTTTTTCTCACTCGCGACGGTTTGACAAACTGGCTTTTGGGGTCTGCAAATGTTTCGACAAATAGCATAGACGAACTCAAGACAGGGTAAACAAGCATCCTTATATTTAGACGAAGACAGGGGCGAACGGTGAAGTGGAGAATGAATTTTCTGAAGTGAACTACGTACGCTTTGACATATTCGTCCTCCTTCAGTTCAGAATTGAGCCATGCGATAATCCGCCAAATTAGTTACGCCACCACGATGACACCCGCTCCGTACGCAGATCGAGTCATCTGCTGCAAAGCGGGCTCTGCTTTCTAAAACAACCCGTTTTCCAACGCATACCGAATTTTGTCCAACGTAACGTAGTTAACGATGCGCCACCAGCCTTTAGATCTAGCATCCTCCCATGGTCAATAAGTTTATTTCCTGCGATACCATCTTTTCTTTTTTTTTCTTTTCTTTTGGAAAGAAGGGCATTCATTCCGGCATCTTTATACACTTGTCAACTGATAGCCGAAATCTCGTGCCCGGGCACTACTGACAAAATGGAGTGAAGAGGGAGTTGGCATCAGTACAAACTAAAACACTACTCCCTGCCTTCTAAAGCATCCCGTTTTCAATCGTATACTCTATGACGGCTCTCCGAGCAATCGCCGCGAGCGCGCGCCTGTACTTTCGCGTTGGGGAGGGCACTCTCGTCTCTTCCAATAGTGATAGAGTTGATTTATTTTTGCTTTCACCGGGATGGAACATTAATACCCTGAAGCGAACGAGAAAGATGACTATGCTGACCATCTTGGGATCATTTGCACTGTTCGGGTTCAATTTTACCTGGCCTATAGTGCTCGGGCCGTTTTGTACTTTGTTTAGCTGAACTGCTACTTTGTGATCCTTGCCGGCGGTTTGGCGATCAAGATGGAAGTTAGCGTCCGTGGCATAGGTCTTGGTTCCGTCCGACTTTGCAATGGCGTTCTCCATAGCACTCGATTTAGTAGCAGATCCGACGAAAGCATGAGCGAGATCCTTTGTTTTTCTGTTAGTGTTTGCGAAGGGGCCATCTCCCTAAAGTTTAACAACGCCTTGAATTAGTGCTGGCCATGAAATCAATTTAGTCTTGAAAACAAACTCGAGCTTTTACGGCAACCCATTCTCTCTCAGCAAGGTCGCTGAATGCTCTGTGGTTAGACTGTCAGCAATAATAATAACCAGAGGCAGAGATGAAAGATACCCCTTAACTAGTGAATCGATGTCGGAAGTCGAAAAAGGGGTAGCATAAGAGCTGGAGATGAGGCCGAAGATGGCAGCAGCAGGAACGATAGAAAGCTTCATAATGATAATGGGTAGATGTTTTGTGGATGAGACGACCCGCGTTCAACTTAAGTGGATTGTGGGATGAGAAGACCAGCTGAAATTTTGTCAACATAATGTTTGACTCTTTATACCCAAACCATAGACCCACTATTACCATATGTTATAGAGCTATCGTGATGACTCCCATGTGGTAGCTCGATAATTCTGTGCTGGGCATAGGTGATGATCGATGAAGCTCCGCGTGAGAGTGAGATCAGCAAAACGTTGGCCAGTCTTTTGCATCTTTGTTGATCCTGGTCTTGGACATGCATATGTACAGAATGCATCAGATCAGCAAAACGTTGGCCAGTCTTTTGCATCTTTGTTGATCCTGGTCTTGGACATGCATATGTACAGAATGCATCCTTTTTATCTTGGTCTTTGAGAATGCATCTTTTCTTATCTTGATCTTGGAAAATACGTCTTAAGCTTGCAAACATCTTGCTGCCTATCCTTTCAGGTCTTTGGATGAATAGTGATCTTGCGGATAGTACTTCAAGCTATGTACACAACGTCAAAACTATCCTTACTTCAACACATCGACAATATTATAACATTTTGTACTTACCTGCTCACTATCATGGACGACACGAATGCGTCGTCGATTTTTTCAAAGAAATTAACATTTATAGAATGCTTGCTAGAGAAGAGGAGTTTATTAAAGAAGTATACTAGTCGGACTCGGGGAGAGCAATGAAATTGGCGAATGGGACACTTACTTTCCGACCTGGAGGATTTAACTTAAAATTAATATCAGGGCGACAAAATCCAACGCGTGAATGAGGAATATAAATCCATACCTATATGGTCATAGAAGCGGCCAGATATGTGGCGGTAGCAATCAGCCGATGATCCAGCAATCTCCAAATGAAACACGCGCTGAATGCTGGTCCGGAGTTGTATGCATGTATCCTCATGGCGAACAACAGAGCTATACCAATCCTGTGAACAGGGCAACCGTCAACGCCAGGTCAACGCGAACGCGTAACTGGTTACCAGTAGTCCTAGTCATCAAGCTTAAAGTCAAGCTCGGGGGACTTCTTTTATGTAATCCCGTCCCTTTGATATCGATCTACTCAGCAAGCAATGTCTTCGCAAGGACCCCTCAACAATCTCTTATCAGAAATTTACCCGATTATTGCTGCTCATCTCCCACTTTACGCGACCCCGTCCACCCTACTTGCCCTTGCCCTGACTAACCACCGTATCTCAGAGATCGCTCTCCCGTTAGTTTATTCTCGCCTGGTTCTGAAGAATGAGGCAGATGCGCTCCTTGTTCTACAGAAATTCGTGGACGACCCGCTGTTTGGTCGCGTCGTCCGCGAACTACACGTTATGTCTGATCTTTCGCTCGAAACAAGGAGTCAGGACCCTCCTTCCGATGTTATCAGACGAGTTGTCGATGTGATATCAAAAGGGTACCTACCGTTTATTCACACACTGGGTCTACACCTAGGTGATAGGTGGTATTATGACAATCGAAACAACTATGAGCCCATCATCGGATTTGGACGATTTGAAAAAGGATTCTGGTCAGAAATCAAAGAGAAGTGTCCTAGGCTTCGTGCCCTCATTCTCGATGGCTTTAGTGATGACCCAGATGAGCGATGGCTCGAACAATCGGGACTCCTTGAGGTTCCGGTAAGCGTTCCTCTTTCTGAGGCAACTCAATTCTGAGGGAAACTCTGGCAGGACATCACTAGTCTCTCCATCCACCTCGTCGGGCTTACGCTTCAGGCATCGGCTTGCCATAAACTCGTCCAACATATTTCATCTCTGGCCCTCTCGCTACACACCCTTGACCTGAAACCAGGTTCCTCGGACTTCGAGTCTACCTCATCTATCTTCGAACTCAATTTCCCATGCCTCCGATCCCTATCCTTAGCATCGTTCTCGGAAGTGAATACGTCGCAAGCTATGGCCTTCTGGGAACGGCACCCTTCCATCGAATACCTCAATATCGCATCAAATCTATTGTCTGGTACCAATCGTTGGTTTGAGTCTGTTTCTACCAATTTGCTCCCAAAACTTCAACACCTCACGGTATTTGAAAATTATCATGTCGACATATATGGTACTGATGCATTTTTTGTAGGTTCTTTGGAATGATGCTGTGTCCCTCGCGCCCATTCTGGGCCGGATGCTCAGTCTCTCCATTCACGATAGTATCAATGCCCAAATACCTTATCTTCTTCGTTCAGTCTGTCCGAACGGGTTGCCGAACCTAAAAAGCTTGGGCATTGGTCAGGCTCCCTCGTCTAGCGCCAACAACAAAAAGATTGAGGGCAGCCTTTGGTACGAAAGCGAAGACGGAGTCTTCCAACGTGCCACCAACAAGGCATCAAGAACTGTATTTGATTCCTTCATACATTCCATCGTTCGGGCAACTCCAAACTTGGTGGAAATAGGGTTCCATGGTTCCAACTTTCCGCTCTCAGATTTTGTGAGCACGGCCGATCAGACCACCCAGCACACTAACTCATTCTCTCCCTCAGATTCCAATCACTCGCGATTTGAATGGGTTTGCACATCTAAAGCACTTTTACTTTGAAGAGCACTATTTCGGGGAATCCGGTAGTATTCCCTTGCACGACAGACGAAACGATTTCGCATCTCAAGCGAAAGACCTCGCCGATATGGTTTCCAGTCTGGTATCCATTACCAATGTAGCCACGATACACCGCCCATATATGACCGCCAAAATAACAAGGGGAGAAAATGACCAAGTTACTAATGTTGAAGTCGGAAATGGATATGGGATGAAGATTGGCTACGACGACGAGGCTTTTCCCTAGTGCATAATATCACTTAGAAATCGAAGGCGAGATTGTATACCTACTGGTATATCTTTTTCTACATGAGTCATTTTCTTGCCACCGATATCTCTTCATTATTGAACAAACATGGATGCTGCACGATCTAATGCCTAAATGCCAATGGGATTCTTACAGTACACTAAATGAGGTCCCTTCACCACCATCAAGAATTTGAAAGCTCAAAAATTGTTGTTGGGATTTTCATTTAGCTATGGCTCAGTCTTCCTCTGCTCGATGAAGAAACGTGTATCGAGGTGGAGCGATGAGGAAACGGATACTCGTCATGCGCGAGTACTTGTATTGGTGCCGTATAGGTCTCGAGCATGTGCATTTGCCGGCGCGTATGTATGTACTGCCCGGATCAAATATTTATTGCGAGCGCTTTCAGCGAATTGTTCAAGAGTAAATGTAAGAGGTATTAAAGGAGACTTGAAGTAATAATATGATATTTGTGCAGCGAGACTACGTAAAGGAAGTCGGAGTCTGGTCAGTCTGCCGTCAACTTGGAAATTATAATTCATGTTCTCTCCATGGCTTTGGCCAGCGCACTCCTGGTCCTAACACTCATTTGGGTGGTCATTTACGCTCTCAACTACCTTCTCAAGACCTCTGCAACCCATTCGCTCCTTCCCTCAATCACTGCTTCACGTCACGCCAGCCAACGCAATCCATGGTCCGACTCTACGACCACCGTCCTCCTCAAAGGCCCCCACCTGCGCGTCCAAACGACCGCGCTGAACCTGTATCATGACCTCCTCGCCTCTTCTTTCAAAAGCGACCTTGGAGCAGCCCCAAGTCGCGCCCTGACACTGCTCTATGACTTGGGCTCTGTCATCAGCTTGATTGGCATGCTCGCAGCGCTTGGCTTCCTGTTTACGACTGGTGGATTATCCATTGTCTCTCTCGCACGCAGACTATGGGACTTCGCACACACGAACCCTGCAACCTCCGACACTTTTGGTGCCCTCGCAAAGCGGAGCGATGTTAATTCTGTCAGCCTTGGCTCCTCGTCAAGCAACTCCTTCATTAAGCCCATCGTGTGTACCTCCATTTCGTATACCCCACGTCCGGAGCTAAAAAAAATTATTCAGATCCCAGGAGTGACCGTCCCATTCGCACATCTCCCCATCATTCTCTTCGCAGTTTTTTTATCCCAAGTAATACATGAACTCGGACACGCTATCGCTGGTGCTATGTGAGATCCACCACAATTTGCGCTTGGAGCTTCCTAACGCGTTTCTATTTCTTTTTTAGAGAGTCCCTCCCCCTTCTATCTGTGGGCGTCTCATTCACGCTAGTCGTTCCATCTGCATTTGTTACATTCTCAAATGCCGCCATGGACAACCTTGCGCCGCGCGCTCGCGCTCGAGTCATAGCCGCAGGACCATTCCATAACATCCTCTTGTGGTGTCTGCTTGTGTCCATTGGACACACACATCTGGGTAGCGTCTTTTGGTCTATCGGTTATCGAGACATTTCTGCTCTTGGAAGAGTTGTTACAAATGTGGACTCAGTAAGCTTCCATCCTCACCTAACCGTACCTAAGCCAACTTGGTACCCAGCAATCTCCTCTTTATGGCTATTTACCCACAGGTTCGATGATCATTACGCTAGACGACACACCACTTGGATCACACAATGCCTCTTACGATGGTTGGTCTTTGTACCTCCGCGAACGGAGACACGAGCAGCCGTTGGGGTGGTGTGCCACTTTACCAGGCAAGATAGTCATTCTTCGTCGCCTCGTTCATTTGAATTGATAATCTCTCAGAATCATATGATACCTGTTGTTCAGGCACGAAGACTCCAGGACATTCATGCTTTGTATCACTAGATTCCCCTACAACTAGAGGGTGCTTGGACCCTATACCGATTCTGAGTCACCCGAATGCCGCGAAACGATGTACGACAGATGACCAGTGTTCAACAACATCCCAGTGCATCAAGCCAGACGCCCGCGAGCAGTTGCTACGACTAACGGTACGTCGACCGCCCAGAGACGACCTCTCTGAGGTTATCCTGTGGAGTGGCCCTGCTGAAGAAATTTGGGAAGAAGGTTAAAAGCCTTTTACACATCTGAAGTTCCTTTGCTGAAAATCGAATAGTTCGGGTAGGCACCTTGGCGCCACGAATGTTTCTCTTACCCGCCTGGCTTCCATACTCTGCCGAATTGTTCTGGGAGTATGTTACCTTTCTCCCTGCAAGACCCAATTAATTGATTGTTTCAATCAGATACCTCTTAATGGCAACACTCTCGTTATTCTTCTTCAATCTCTTGCCGTTACCATACCTTGACGGCTCGCAATTTATCAACACAATCTTGGAAGCGAGCTTGGAGGACTCCGACACATACCCCGACGAATACGAATTAGAGGCGTTCGAATCGCAACAAGATCGCCGAAGGTCCAGGAGAAGATCATGGTGGAGGGGGGCTCTACGAAAATTGATCCCTGACCTTACATTAGGACTCTTGGGCATTTGCGTACTTCTTGGTATATTGAATGTAATCAAATTGTGATTTTTGACTGCTTAAAAGACGCAGAATAATATCAATGAATCAATCCAGTTAACTGTAAGTACATGTACATGTCGTCTTCAAGGCCCTGAAGAATTGAAATTGTCAGCAGCGTAGCTGAGCGAGCGTGGCCTGATGGGGAAGGGCTTAAGTCAAGTTCCACAGTGATAAAATGCAGTTCTCGATTTCATAGAACAAAACGTGAATGAATACTGTCGGGATAAAAGTGACGTGGTTGCGACCCCCAAATATGCACGACCTGGAAAGTAGGGTGTGATATGACTACGTATTGCTCAACTGGTCGTTGGGCATGAGCGCCATTTCTTGAAAAGTAGGGACATAGTTGAAGTTCTGGTTGAGAAGTTCCAGTTTGGGATGTGTGGTTATAGTTACTTCAAGGCGGAATGCTCAAGTCGCTGCACGACAGCACTGGAGCTGAAGCCACCCCGACTCAAATTTCGTACTTACCTCTTGACCGAGACACTGGGGCGACATTTCCGGGTGACTGCAATTTCTTGGGCACCGACCGCTCACAATATTTCAACAGATCTGTGAACAGACTTGGAGAACTCAACGCTCGATATCCCACATGTGCCCAAGACGCAAGCTCAAATGACCACCGAGTAAATGGTCGATAGCAAGCAAATCAGGGGCCCTCCAAAACGTCATTCCACATATCCAGACGGCCTATCGGTCGTATAGGGTCGAACATCGAGCTGAATACTGAAGGTTGCGGGTCACGGTGCCTTTTCATGGATATATATGGCATGGGAGCTGCTGTAGACGCATCCATAATTTTACCGACCACCATACGTGTTGTGCATAATGACCACCACTCAGTATCTCCTCGACGTGCAGCTGGCTGCACCTAGAATCCATCACCCGAAAGAAAGCCCAGATTTATTTCTTCTTGGCGACCTTGTCAAGCTCGACAACAACGAGACCTATGAAGCGTTTGTAGTGTCAGAAGTTGAGCGAAAGAGACGGAATTCCTGGGACGTACCAGGGGGAAGCGACTGTTGGAGCTTGTCGGCCTTTTCTGGGTCGTCGACGGATAGTGTGTAGAGGTACCGCGAGCACCTGACCTTGAACTTGGTCTGGGTCTTGCCACCAGCCTTGGCGGCGATTTTCTTTATGCGCGCCTCTGAACAAGTAACATGACCCAGTTAAATCCCATATAATGCACATTAAGTGTAAAGCAGACGCACGGGAAGCATCCTTCCTCTGGGTGATTTTGATGAACTCCTTGATGTCGCGGATTTGCTTAGGCTGGGGAATCGTAGAGAGGTCAGCGCAACTGCATAAAGTGTAAGGCAGAAGGACGTGAACTCGCCATCGTCGAAAGTCTTGAGGCTGATGCGAGATAATTTCGTGGTCGTTGCTAAGTGTGGCTGAAACCTTATTTTTCGGTCGTGTACATCTCTCGGTGTTTGCCGCTGCTCTCTTAATCAAGAAATGTCACGTGTGAAGATTGAAATAGTTCAGGCGGCATCTCGGCTTGATTGGTTCCCACGTGAGTCGGAAGCAAGTCCACGTCTCCTGAAATCGAAGGCTGCCGTCGACGTCGGTGCGACCAACGAGCGTCTCTTCCTCCTCAATTTCCACATCACGCAGACTGCAAGAAGCGTCTACGTGCTCTATATATAAGGCCTTTGGCCGTCGCATTGCTTTGGAATCTAGAAACAACTAGTATCTAATCCCATAATGTATGTCTTTAATTCTCGGAAGTTTGCATATATTGCTCACTTCCGTGTAGGGCTTCTGTATCTGTCGTCTCCAACGAAATAGCAAGGGCCAGCTTGCACATATCTATTCCCTGGTATCGCCACCTCTACACATTGCCCTTTTTGTCGCTATATCCCATCCTTGCATACGCCTACTTTGTCAAGTACGACCAGTGGCTCGTTAGCGAAGAGTGGACCTTCCTTGCATGCGTGTCTCTGGGAGCAGGGCATGCACTGAGTTACTTGATTACCAAGTGGAGCGCAGGAGCGAGAGCTTGGATTACAACCAAAAAGGTACGTAACGTGGCCACAATCACCTGGTCACATACAAAATTGACGCGACTTTCTGCAGGCGTACACCCCTCAAGAGGCTGACTGTATCCGTATTGTACCCCACGTCCACCGTGGGCAGGGCGACATTGTCCCCCTGGTGAAGAAAGACGTGTCTGACATTAATACCTATACCTTCAATTATCAACGTGACACCTATACCATCGAGTCCGCCTCGCCCCTCGTGTTTGCACGTCTCCCCTACCCCTCATCTGGTCGCCCCAAGCTCGAGACGTTCTTATCGCCCAAAAGCTTGTCAAACAAGGAGATACCGCCTGTTCTGGCCCTCTATGGCGGTAATGAGTTCAATATTCCTATCCCTTCGTTCGGCGAGCTCTTCAGCGAACATGCGACTGCGCCGTTCTTTGTCTTCCAGATCTTCTGTGTCGCTCTCTGGATGCTTGATGAATACTGGTACTACAGTCTTTTCACGTTGTTCATGTTGGTCGTCTTTGAGTGCACTGTGGTTTGGCAGGTCAGTCGTGCACGACGTTTTGGTACTCGGAGATGTTCTGAACCATTTCATAGCGCCTGAAGACTCTCACCGAATTCAGGACAATGTCCGTTGCGCCCTACCCTATCAACGTCTACCGAAACGGAAGTTGGTCCACTATCCAAACCGACACTCTTCTTCCCGGGGACCTAGTTTCTATCGGTATGAATGTTCGGCTGGCATTTTGCCTTTATTTGACGCTTATTTAATATTTTCCAGTGCGTCAGTCAACTGAGACCACCGTACCCGCCGACATCCTTCTCGTCCATGGCACCTGCATCGTCAACGAAGCGATGCTATCCGGAGAATCAACTCCCTTGTTGAAGGAATCTATCCAAGTTTTGAACCCATCTGAGAACCTCGACGTCGATGGTACTCATAAGAGCGCTGTCCTCTTCAGCGGCACAAAGATTCTTCAAGCCGGTACCTCAAGCGAAATGCGCGCCCCTGTCAAGACTCCCGATGGCGGTTGCCTAGGTGTCGTTCTCCGCACTGGTTTCGGGACGTCGCAGGGTCAACTCGTCCGGACTATGATCTTCTCTACTGAGCGTGTCTCCGCCAACAATCTCGAGTCCTTCTTATTCATTGGCTTCCTCCTCATTTTCGCCATCGCTGCGAGCTGGTATGTCTGGGTTAAAGGTCAGCGTCAACCCGTTCTATCTTAATGAAGCCGTGACTCACATTTCCGCAAGGCATTGAAAGAGACCTCAAGAAATCCAAGCTCCTTCTTGATTGCGTACTTATCATCACCAGTGTTGTGCCGCCCGAGTTACCCATGGAACTTTCCCTTGCTGTAAACGCGTCTCTCGTCGCCTTATCAAAGTTTGGTATGGCACCACGGTCCCCTATCGCCGAGTTTTATTCTGATCCCTTGTCACAGCCATCTTCTGCACAGAGCCTTTCCGCATTCCATTTGCGGGCCGTGTTGACGTTTGCTGTTTCGATAAGACCGGGACAATCACGGCGGAGAACCTTGTTCTTGAAGGGGTTGTTGGCATGAAGTAAGCTCGAATGCTAGGAAGTGTGTCGATGATATGCTTATACAGTTTATTCCAGCCCCAGGAATCAAAGGGCACTCATCAACGTCAGAGAGACTTCCCGTGAAACTACTCTTGCCCTCGCAGCTGCACACGCCCTCGTCAAGCTCGATGATGGAACCACTGTCGGCGATCCCATGGAGAAAACGACTTTGGAAGCTCTCGAGTGGAACCTCGGAAAGGGTATATTTAGTTCTATACCACACTGCAGGCGCCTTACTAAAAACATATCCTCGCCAGGTGAAGTCATATCTCCTGCTGCCCGCACGGCTCCCCATGCAACGCAGATCACCATCCGCCGCCGCTTCCAATTCTCGTCTGCCCTCAAGCGCATGGCCACTGTGTCAATGCTCCCCGGCGGAAAGACCCTCATTGCCGTTAAGGGCGCTCCCGAGACGATCAAAACCATGCTTGCAACCGTCCCCGCTCATTACGACGACACATACAAATATTTCACTCGTAAGGGAAGCCGTGTGCTCGCCTTGGGTATGAAGGAGATGGAACCGCTGAACACAGAAAAGATCAATAAGCTGCCTAGGGAGATTGCTGAGAGCGACTTGATTTTTGCGGGCTTCTTGGTCTTCCACTGTCCCCTCAAGGCTGACGCTGTCCAGGCTCTTAAGATGCTGGCCGACTCGTCCCATCGTGTAGGTTTCCATTTCATAACAATTGTGTGAGATGGAATGTTCAACGCTCATTACAGTGTGTCATGATCACTGGTGATAACCCTCTCACGGCCGTTCATGTTGCTCGCGATGTGGAAATTGTGGATCGTGAAGCCCTGATTCTTGATCTCAAAGAGAACCCTGCCCACGATGCAGGTGCGTCTTCCTCTTTCTTCATCCTCGTCATCTTACTTATGAATCTTTTTAGACCTTGTTTGGCGCACCGTCGATGAAAGCAAAATCATCCCCGTTGATCCTTCCCAGCCTCTCGACCATTCCCTCTTCGACCAGTTCGATATTTGCATCACCGGTGCCGCCATGAAGCAATACGAAAATAAACCAGGCTGGAATGATCTCGTACAAAACACCTGGGTTTATGCTCGTGTCTCGCCCTCCCAAAAGGAATACATCCTCACCACGCTCAAAACTCTTGGCTACATCACGCTCATGGCAGGTGATGGTACGAATGATGTTGGAGCTCTCAAGCAGGCACATATTGGTGTTGCACTTCTCGATGGTACTCCCGAAGACCTTCAGAAGATCGCTGAACGCCAGAAACTGGAACGCATTAAGAAGGTCTACGAAACTCAGCTCAGTGTCTCCGCGCGCTTCAACCAGCCTCCCCCTCCCGTACCTGCAGCAATTGCTCATTTGCTCCCAGATGTCGTCGAGGCGCAAAAGCAAGTCGCTGCTCAACATCAAGCTGCCCGTCAGAAAAACCCTATGGAAAAGGTTCGTATATCGCCTATCACATGCCCTAAATTGGTCAAGTGTGTTGACGTATATGCTGTCTAGTTCAACTTGGCTGCTATCACTGACAAAATGGCTGATATGGAAGGCGACGACGATGTACCGAAGATTAAGCTCGGAGACGCCTCCTGCGCGGCTCCTTTCACTTCAAAACTTGGTCACGTCTCGGCTGGTGCGTTTCCCTCTGCCCCGCATGTGCTCTTGCATGCTCAGTGCTGACGTACAATTAACCCGTAGTTACGCATATCATTCGCCAAGGCCGATGCACCCTCGTGGCTACGATCCAGATGTACAAGATCCTTGCGCTAAACTGCTTGATCACCGCGTACAGCTTGAGTGTGCAGTACCTCGATGGCATCAAGTTTGGTGACTATCAGGTGACTGTGACAGGAATGCTCATGTCCGTCTGTTTCCTCTGTATCTCGCGGGCAAAGGTGCGCTCGGCCGACATGTGACGCTTTTTATATTGCTCACACATTATCTCTATGTAGTCGGTCGACAAACTCTCTAGAGAACGCCCATTGGGGAATATCTTCAACTTCTACGTGCTTCTTTCGGTACTCTTACAGTTTGCCCTGCACATCGTCTCGTTGGTGTACATCACCAACCTGACCCATAGCTACGAAACGTGAGTGGTCCCATGCCAAGCCAGCTGATGGTACTGACCACACGTCATATGTAGGCGTGGGCCCATTGACTTGGAGGCGAAATTCGAACCTAGTCTTCTTAATACTGCGATATATCTCCTTGGTTTATCGCAACAAGTATCAACTTTTGCCATCAACTTCCAGGTACCCCTCCGTTAACCCATGCAGTCAAAAAAAATGGACACTGACTACTGAATCGACAGGGTCGGCCATTCCGTGAGGGAATCCGTGAAAATTCAGCTCTGTGGTGGGGCCTCGTTGGTGCTAGTGCCGTCGCTTTCAGTGGCGCGACAGACTTTATGCCTGAGCTGAATAGATGGCTTCAAATCGTAGAGATGGAGGATTCGGTGGGTCTCGTTTATGTAAAGTTGCAAAAAAAAAAAAAAAAATGCTAATGTACCGCATAGTTTAAGGTTCGACTGACAGCGATGATGGTCATCGACTTCGCAGGATGCTGGATCCTCGAAAAGACCTGCAAATACCTCTTTGCCGACCTTGAGCCTAAACCTATGGTGACACGTGGGCGCGAACGCAGAGAAGCAAGGAGGCGTATAGAAGAAGCTGAACAGGCTGCTGCTGCTGTGGCGGCGGCAGCAGCAGCAGCCGAGGTGAGCCTTGCAGAGAAAAAGGCTCAGTAATAGAACTTTCTGGCTGTCCTAGTTAACAGTTGAACTCATTTAATTGGACAGTTTCCAGTGATTTTTTGCCCGCGGTTCTTACACGGCTTTTGGAATGTCTTGGCGTTACTGTATAGATCAGACGAATTGGAGCGGGTCTATGGGCCGTGACCTCCATCCACATGTATAAATGGCGTAAGGTTCATTTATGGCTTTTGACAGAAGAAAGGAAACTCGACCGTGATCACACAACATCCCTGCCCTGCGTATTTTTGCGGCGAAGGACTCTACCCGGTCCATTCACACGGCTTGTCCAGCAACATGTGAACCAAATTTTGGCGTGGCGGACGTATCAATTGCAACATGTCCTGCTACTTGTGTTACGAAGATTTTCCGAGTACGTCGTTATACAACGATGATTAAATAGGGCGCACGGCACACTTGCTATGGTCACGAGCTATATGCTTGTTTCCGAGTATCTCTCGCCAGTGGCGACCTTTTGTTGCTCCGTGGTATTGCTCCTCCATTCCCGTTTATCAAAGGGGAAACATCTCAGACCACTACTGTATCAGTCATTCCGTCGCGGAAATTTCTCGCACTCTCCTGCATGGTTGCCAGCCTTTAAAGCCAAGAAGTAATGATGAAATATGGACAATCGCCACCCTTTACAGAGTCATGTTGTTTCAACTAGCTCTTGGCGTTTTAACGATAGTTGGACCAGGTGTGTGGCCAAAGTCATCGTCTGCTCGGCTTGATACCCATCCCTCCATAGTTCTTTCACAGATAGGAACGCAGTACACTGACCCCGACAACGGGATTACATTCTGGGGGATTACTGACGCTGTACACCAAGTCCAATATGGCTATGTTTTCCCTCCACTGGCGGACAATTCCACCGAATTTATTGGTGAAATCGTCGCGCCCATTGCCACCCAATGGGCCGGTGTTTCCCCCACCGGGACCATGCTCCAAAGCTTGCTGTTAGTTGCATGGACGAATGGTAATTCTATCGTGCGGTCGGCCAGATTTGCTACGTACGTGCGTTGTTCTGTCACCAGCTATTTCATTTCTTATATTTTGTCTGTACAGCGATTACGTTCAACCTGTGTGAGCTTGACTAGCCAACTATCTTGAGTTTCCCTGACCTCCCTCAAGTGCATTCTCTCAGCCCGTTCTGACAGACCTTCCTACTACCAAGGTCAATTCAACTCATTGGAAATGGGTTTATCGCTGCCAGAACTGTGTTTGTACGTGTTCTCGATGGTGTAGTCACTTGACGGCGTACTCATTGTGAGATGCAGCCTGGCCAACTACGACAGGCGGCACAAATAGCATTCCTATCAGCGGATTCGGTGCTCCTGCCTGGGTCTTCTCTGATGTTGCCGTCGACGATCCTACAGATCCACAGAGCACATTTGTAGAACACACAGACTGTAAGTAAATAAAAAATCTCGCTTTCCTGGATTCTCACATCCCTCAGTCGGATTTTATGGTTTCGACTTTTCGTCAGCTCATGTATCCTCCGACGTCTATGCCAACTGGGCAGCTGGTGGCACTGGTGGTGGAACGCCCACAACTACGACTACGACTACGACTTCTACCACTACTATCACATCACCAACCGTGACTGTAAGTCAGCAGTACACCCAGTGTACAAGGCATAAAGACTCAATTCCCCGAAGGGCACTCCATATGATTACATCGTCGTCGGTGCAGGCCCTGGTGGTCTCATCACAGCAGATCGCCTCTCCGAAGCTGGAAAGAAGGTCCTCCTTCTGGAACGAGGAGGCCCAGCTACTTGGGAAACTGGAGGCACATATGGACCGACTTGGGCAGCAGGTGCCAATGTAATCCATTATATCAGAGAATCTTGCCACGCTTTAAATTGAGCATGTTATTTCCAGCTAACTAAATTCGACATCCCTGGACTGTTTGGTGCGTTCTATATTCATAGAGTACGACCTCGACTCATCTCCTGATGCAGAAACCATGTTCACGGATAGTAACCCATTCTGGTGGTGCAAGGGTAGGTGTGGTATTTATTGCGGGACATCTCGTCCTTGATCAAACACCATATAGATATAACAGTGTTTGCTGGATGCCTTCTTGGTGGTGGAACGACGATTAATGGAGCGTGAGTGGCCCAAGCCTTACTCCTCCCGCTGATATTCAATCCTAAATGGCATAGTCTCTACTGGCTCCCGCCTTACTCGGATTTCGCAACAACGTCAGGATATCCTGCCTCATGGTGGAACCATCAGCCATATACAGATAAACTCACGGCTCGTCTTCCCGGTACAGATGCCCCGTCGACGGATGGAAAGCGCTACCTAGAACAGTCTGCGAATGTTACAACTCAGCTCCTCAATTATCAAGGATATCGCCAGCTTACAATCAACGACTATCCTGACCAGAAGGATCATGTCTATGGATATAGTACCTACGATGTAAGTGCACAATCACATCATACCAATGGCATTGCTGATTTCATAACTCCTAGTTCATCGGAGGCAAGCGGGGAGGTCCAGTGGCGACGTACTTCAAAACTGCCAATGCTCGCCCTAATTTCACATACAAGCAAAATACCTACGTCCAAAATGTAGTCCGCAACGGCGCGCAGATCACCGGAGTGCAAACCAACGATACCTCTCTCGGACCCAATGGCATCGTCCCTCTGACGACAAATGGCCGAGTCGTTCTGTCTGCTGGGTCGTTCGGTTCCCCACGCATCCTCTTTCGCAGTGGGATCGGCCCAACTGATATGATCAACCTTGTGGCAGCCGACGCCACCGCAGGGCCCAACCTTCCCCTGCAATCTCAGTGGATTGATCTCCCAGTTGGTTACAATGTAAGGATGCGCCCTCTCCCAAAATACAGTACCTCACCTCACATAACTTTCGATAGGTCTCGGATAACCCTTCCATCAATGTCGGTGATTTAATGCTTCAGGTGTTTGTATTAAGTTGAACTGCCACAGCTGGTCTTCACCCACCCTTCCATTGATTCGTATGAGAACTGGGCCGAGGTCTGGAGCGATCCCCGTCCCGCCGACGCTGCCCAATACCTTTCAAATTATTCCGGTGTCCTTGCGGCATCTTCTCCCAGGTACACCTCTTTCATCGTGCCCTAGTTGAAATATTTAATTGTATCTAGGCTTAACTTCTGGCGTGCCCTTTCTGGCACCGACAACGTCACACGCTGGGTACGTTACGAAGAGTTCGGCTAGTTTCAGGCAACCTCTTCTAAAACGTCGGGGATAGCTACAAGGAACTGTCCGTCCCGGCGCCGCATCCGTCACTACCGCCTACCCTTACAATGCAAGGTCGGTCAGCGCCACTTTACTCTGAAGCACAAGTAGCTTGATGCTTTTCACGTCGCAGTCAAATCTTTACCATAACCCTTTATCTGTGAGATTATCGCAAATCTGCGTTTCAGCACCTTGACAGTAATCTCCGCGCCGTGAAGATCGACCGGTATAACCTCCCGCGGTCGTATAGGCATCGATGCGGCGTTGACAGCGCGGCCCTTGGTCAACCCATGGTTCGCCGACCCCGTGGATAAAGCTGTTTTGATTCAAGGCATCAACGACCTTATCCTGAACGTGAATAACAGTACGTGTAACGCCTTTCGTCATCGAGATCAGCGGATGCTGACTTGCGAACCAGTCCCAGGATTGACGCTTATCACTCCGGACAATACTACTACGGTTACAGACTATGGTACGGAAACTCTTTCAAGTCTGTCGCAAAGAAATACTCACTCGTCTTTCAGTCAATAATTACGATCCAGTGAGATCAAGATGTCTCGTACTTCATATTTGAATGTTTCTTGATGCTCGTTTTATTCCAGGCGTCCTTGGATTCTAATCACTGGGTAGGATCGAATACTATCGGAGAGGCGGGATCAGCAGTTGTAGACGAAAACACAAAAGTGTTTAATACCAACAATCTCTTCATTGTCGACGTACGTCAAATAACTCCCATCAAGCGTTCCCATCTAATCTGTACCCCTGTACTATAGGCTTCAATTGTGCGCACTGCCCTTCCCGCTTCCGATGATTAACCTGACTTATTTTAGATCCCACAAATGCCCATGGGCAACCCGCACGGGTCGCTCATGTCGATGGCAGAGCAAGCGGTGACAAGAATCTTGGCTCTGGCTGGAGGCCCATGAGCAGAAGGGATATTATACTCGGAGTCGATACACTGTAGCCTCATGATGTCACCAATGACAGAACCGCTAATCCCCGACCGGCCAAACCAAGGCCAGAGTAAGGTATATATACCGAGGATCTACATGCATTAATGGGGTAGTGGTAACCTGGGTCGTTGCCATTTCGAAATGATCTCGACCCGCCGGGGGTTCGATTCCCCCTTAATGCACTTTTGCATTCAACGCGTTTATTTATTTTACTGACAAGCAAATGACATTGCTCCATCTACACCGTATAAAAAATGCTTGTGGCAGGCTCTTCTTGGTACAAAAGGAGCTAGGATCATACCAGCAGTTTGGTCGGTCTAAGTCTAATCCGAATTGAAAGTGGCCTGATCCACCGCGATTTCCGTCGGCGGGTTTGAAAAATATTAGATAAATACTCGGCGGTTCATTTTCGCCTCTTACCTCGTTCTACACAGGTTCTACAACACCTACCATGTCTTCCAAAGCCGCCCGCCGCGAAAAGTTCGAGGCCGTCTACGAGGTCATCCGCGACGAACTCGTCACTAACTGTCAGAATGAGGGTCTTCCTGCTGAAGCCCTCGAGTGGTATCGCGCTGTAGGTTCCCTCCGATTGTTATATCTTCTGTTTTCGCTTACTGCCTGGACAGAATCTCGACTACAACGTTCCTGGTGGCAAGCTCAATCGTGGTATATCTGTCGTGGATACCGCAGAAATCTTGAAGGGACGGCCGTTGACGGAGGAGGAGTATGTCAGTGCAGCGGTGTTGGGTTGGAGTGTTGAGCTTGTAAGCCCGTCCCTCCTTAGTGGTCCCGATAAACTCAGCGTCTCATCTCTCTTAGCTCCAAGCTTACTTCCTCGTCGCTGATGACATGATGGACTCGTCGATCACCCGCCGAGGTCAGCCATGCTGGTACCTCTCCCCCGCCCCCGCCGTCACTGCTCCATCGTCCGAGGGTACATCCAACGCCTCCACTCAGAAACGCCCCGCCGTTTCGATGGTGGCAATTAACGATTCCTTTATGCTCAACTCTGCGATCTACCATCTCCTCAAGGTCTACTTCCGTTCTCATCCCCGGTACATTGACCTTGTCGACCTCTTCCATGATATCACCTACAAGACCGAGATGGGTCAGCTTGTTGACCTCGTCACTGCTCCTGAGGGTGTTGTCGACTTGGCTCGTTTCTCTCTTGAGAGGCACCGCCTTATTGTCACATACAAGACAGCCTATTACTCCTTCCACCTTCCCGTTGCTCTCGCGATGCTCATGTGCAACATCCCCGAGACATACAGTGTCAAACTTCCTCAAGGGATCACGACACTCAAGCCGTACGATCTCGCACTCTCCATCCTCATCCCTCTCGGAGAGTACTTCCAGATCCAGGACGATTTCCTCGACTACTCCGCGACACCAGAAGTCCTTGGAAAAATTGGCACTGATATCGTGGATAACAAGTGCTCATGGTGTGTCAACACAGTCATGGGACTCTGCACTCCTGAACAGCGCCTCGTTCTTGACCGCAACTATGGCCGTAAAGGTGACATCGAGGCTGGTGCTGAAGGTGCTGACACGGAGCAGAAAGCACACGGGCAAGACGGAGAGGCAGGCGGCCTTTGCGAAAAACGCGTCAAGGAGCTTTACGAGGCTGTTGGTCTTCGCAAGGTCTACGCAGAATACGAGGCGGGCGTATACAAGCGCCTCAATGAATTGATCGACAGCATCCCGGAGGAGGGCGACATTGTGGATGAGCAAGGTCAAAAGGCAGGGCATCAAGGCATGAAACGTGAAGTCTTCCGAAGCTTCTTGGAGAAGATATACAGGAGGAGCAAGTAAATGAATATCACCCGGTACTTAATGGGATACACATATTAGAATCGTCGATACCAATTCCGTACTTACCTACATACATAAGCGTTATACATAACTGAGTAAAGTCTTTCAATAGAAGGATATCACGTGACATTTTCAATCGAGTGACAAGTGCTAGGCGGTAATCCCCTTCATGCGGCCCACCCTTCCTTTCCTTGCCCGGGCATCCCCACTACGTCGTCTATGGAAACGAAACAAAAAAACACCAGCTTTTCCTGCCCAAGCGCAAGGAGAAGGGCATAAGGAGAATTTGGGGAATGGACTGATTCTGAACTGCAAGAAGCCATACATCTTGCCCTTTTCGAAAGAAGAGGATGTCCAGGCTTTTCTAGAAGCGACTCATTCTCCTGGCCACAACAAAAATAAAAATCAGCCTCCTCCTTCTTCTCTCCCTTCTTGGTCCACTCTATTTCTCTCGCCAACGCTCCTTCGAGATGAACGCCAGAGCATCAACGACATGCCTTGGTCTCCCCCGAGAAACATCAGGGGCACTCCGCTGAAGGGTAGCCATACGCCTTGGGAATCCTCGTTCACTGAAATATTACCACGAAGAGGTCCTCGTATACTATCACTGTCGGAAGAACAGCAGGCGAAGGCAAAAGAACTCGTGGAACGAATGGTCCGCCGCTTCGGAAATGATCATCTGAAGATAAACGACGTGAGCGTGTATCGGTACGCCTCACGCGATATAGATAACCCACCCATTGAGCTGGCCATGTTGGTAAGCCATTTCCTTGGTGGAAAAGACGGTTTTCATCTCCCCCTCAGGATACGTCGATCGCGAAAACATGCAGTTATGAATCTCAGAGTCCTTCTTATGTTTGGGACCCTTATAACCCTTACATCCACCGCAAGCCGATACATGATGCGAGGTATTTGATAACCTCTCACAATAACATCCATTAACTCTAACGCTGGCAAGTTTAATCGCTCGTGAGCTCTCAAAAATGGGCTATACGGGAAAATTCTATAACCCACAAGCTGCACGGTTCTGGGCTATGATCAATTCCTCAAACTCTTATAGTACGACCACCGAGTGGCCAGACTATCACTTCGCAGGACCCGATCGGGGAGAGCACCCGCATGTAGCGCAACTCATTATCGACTCCAAGAATGGCCAGCGATTCCATTCCACGCTAACTCTGACATTGCCGTCGATTCACGTCCTTCCTCGTTTTGCCCTCTTGCAGCGGATATATGAAAACGACACGGCAAAAAATCTACTGTCCATGATTTGGTCCGTGACACGGCCATTTACGATACGAGGTTTTACAATCACTACTTTAGCAATTATGGTTGGGGAATTTCTGCAGGTACTATTTCACTCTACACTCCATTTTACCGCCTTAACAGGGATGTTTAGAAGAATCCCAATCTATCTCTTGCAGAGTCCTTTTCTAGTTTTTTAAGGTAAGCGACCCCCACCCTTGCCTCTTGATACACTATCCGATTTCCGTAAAGCATTTGGTCCGATGTTGGAAGGCTGCAGTCAGAAATAGTAACGATCTACAACTATAATTCAGTCCCACTAGTCGTGCAACGGCAGTTCAAATATAACAGGATGTCTGGGTGCGACACTCAACTTTGCGAACCACGGATACCTCAGCCCAAGTACTGGATATCCCAACCCCTGATCGTTCGAGATCCGCACGCGGTAACACAGGTAATTTCATAAACATTTGCGCGTGTCTTTTTTCTGCAGCTTAGCCTAGGCCCAATAGAACCATGCTGACGGTGTCTCCGTGGCTGGCCTGGCGATCTTCGCCAAATCATGTAGAAAAGCTCGGAGGGACTTTCATTTTAACAATGCCCTCTGGTCAGGATACCAACCTGCCCTCGACTCTCCTCATCACAAACCACAAAGTTTTAGTGTCATCGTGAATCGAGAGACCGCCGAAGCTGCGGAACCCCACGACCCCATGAATTCAACAAGCACATCCGACTTTCATATGCTCAGCTCATCGTCAGAGCGGGAAACTCCACAAGTGCAATCAAATACCCCAACCTCTGAACCCCTGTCCCCATTCGAATCTCCCAGCGCCCGTTCGTATTCCGAGGGACAGCCCTCTCTTGAGGAGCAATCCGTCAACGAGGAACAAAATACAACGAGGAAGTCTCAGCTGCATACTGCAGTTGGGGATATAGCCCGGAAACCAACACACTTAACATCATGTCCGAACGTTAAAACTGACCTCGATATCGCTCTCGAAAAAGAAGATGTAGATTTCGCAAGGATGGTCAGATTACATGGTTCCTTCCATGCTACCTTCTATTAATTTTCCCTTAGGCGTTTCAATCATCCACGAAGGCACGCGCAAATCGGGACTTGACGCTGGAAAAGGTACGGCAGGTAGTCCGACAGAGTTATGGTAGTTCGCATACCGTCGAACTCTTTGGTAGTTCCCGGTAAGTACTTTGCATGCCGCGACCAAGATCACTGCTGAACGTCAATCTACAGCAATAATCTAATGACCGAAACCAGTGATCTCGACATGGTCATCCTCGTAAGCCAGCAACTTTTCGCTATGTTGAAAATTACACCCATCGTTTTAGGATCCGGCTCTCGAATATGGGTGGGCACCTGGTTGCAAGCGAAATTCCAGTGCGTCTTTCTTCAACTCCATTAGCATTCTTTTTGAAAGTTCCTTTTTAGAACTATACGATGTTGGGTTTGTCTCCGTCTGTATGCATAGATTCTGAGTTACTCATATCTATATAGGCTACTAGCCAGGCATCTTAAAGGAGCGGGATTTGAAGTGACAGAAGTTATCTCAGGAGCCTCTGTACCAATTGGTGACTCTTTCTTCCCTTCCAGCGAAATAAATAATTCATTGGCTGTTTTCCAGTCAGGTTCAGGGATCCAGAAACCGGTCAAGATTGTGACATATGTGTCAACGAGCGACTTGGCCTCCTGAACACTATCATGTTGCGGCGTTACTCTAAACAATCCACCCTGCTGCGTGCCATGTTAATGCTTATTAAGCTTTGGGCCAAGCCGTTGGGGTTAAATGCCCCAAGTTCGCGCACTCGAGGACAACTACCAACCTTCAGCAGTTATGCCTTTGCCCTCATGACCATTGGTTTCCTGCAGGTTGGTTTATGGCGCTGCTTGACTTGGATCAGAAGCCCAAATTAACAAATACATACAATTTATAGTCGCGTCATTTACTTCCCAATCTCCAAGGGAATCTCCCGCCGTTGAACTCCAAGATCCCAGGAAGTATTTGTTGGTTTCGGAAAAGGAGTGGCAAAATGGGTAGGATGCATGGCATAATAAAGTGCGATGTTCGATACCACGGTAGAATGGGCGGTTGGCGTACGAAACCAGACCCGTCACTACGAGAGACCATGAGGGATTGGTTTCTGTGAGTATAGTCCAGGCGCCTCTTTGGCAATATCATATTCACACCTCACAGGTTCTGGTCCAACGAGTTTTCATACGCCGACAGCACCATATCCATTCGGCACGGAGGGATTATCCTGGACAGCAAACTATGGGACTTATCGACACGTAGGCATCTGAATCAAGGAGTTCATCCCCTGCAAGTGCTTGACCCTTTCATTGTGACTAAAGTAAAGAAAGGTTATTTCTTTCTTTCGCTGGCGGAGAGTCTGACTTTGTTCGACATAGAATGTAACTCAAGGTATCAGACCCGAGGCGCTTGCACATTTTAAGAAATGTTGCTCAGATGCCGTAGCCACGCTAGACCAGGGACATGCTTTCCGCGTGCTTATGGAGGCTGACACTGCCAGCATTCAGGAAACGTCTGCTGTACATGAACTTAGCTCCGCCTCGTATGACCTCCCGCTTAAGAGTGCTACGGCATCCTAACTGTACTTACATGATAAATCTACAGTCAACTCCCTCTTAACCCATACTTCTCGGTGGACACAAAGAGCTATGGGTTATGAGAGAGTATGGGTTACCAGAGAGGTTCGACCAAAAGGTATAAGATTGATAAAAATGATGTATACTACTGTCATCTAGTTGATTTACAAAGGTATATGCCAGATACGAGCAAAAAAGACATTGC
>JABAJS010007756.1:9698-25142 GCA_018221635.1 Tephrocybe sp. 10521TJB
TTGTTCTCCTGATTTCTTTCTTTTTTGTGACCATCAAACCCGTTTCGGAGTCATTGTCCAAGAAGAGGCTTTCGTCTCCCATGTCATCATTTCGGGCTTGAGGGTGAATGGCAGGGCGTTACGAACACGGCAATCTGAAGAGCGTAAGAGATAGAACTGATGATGCGGTGGTCCTCGGATTTGCGTCTAGGATTGTAGGTAACTGAATTAATCGCCCTAGAAAATTGCTTAACAAGCTAAAGTTATAGCCTCTATAACCCGTAATGCATAATGAGCCGCAGATCGGGGTGTTTCCGAACCTGCAAGTAGGGGGTGCAGCGGCTAATCAGGATCGGACCTAGACGCCAATCCTCCATTGATACCTCTTTCAGCATCAGGTCTGCCGGCATTCTCGCCGGTACACCTACTTAAAGCATCAAATCACCGTTGTGATGACTCTTCCTTTCACCAATATAACACAGGTTGTGTTCGGAATTCTCCTTTTGGTCATTTCCTAGCGCATTCAAGAAGGCACTACAAAATCTTGGCTACTTACTCTCCCCCACCTTTTCCCGGCGCTAACGCCTCGGACTACGTCTGTTACTTGGCCTCTTTCCTCGTCTTCTGCCTTCAATTATTCTAGGTCGTATAAAAGCCTTCTGGCTGCCCATTTGCACGTACTGCCCCCCTTCGCCTTCTGACGTCAGGAACAGTCCATTCGCCCATTACAATGAGGTCGTCCGTGCAACATGAGAGTCTTGTCCTTCCCAGCATTCACGAAATGTTCCCTGGTACGTAAACGCGCGTGCTCTGTTACCCTATTTTCATTACCTCTTGTAGAACACCTCCTCAGGGATGGTCGCCACGCTAGTTCGCATCGCACTTCTCGCTGCGTGGATACAGTAAGCCTCCGCAGTTTCTGGTTATTCATCTTTTACTCAACCTCGGACTTCTTATTTCGACAGGTCAGGGATGCTTCATATCCCTCTGTTCATTCGACAGTGTCACGCATGGGTCGTCGTTCTGTCGTGCTGGAATCGCACCAAGAACCAGCGTCGCCTTATCCCTCTGATACTTCGAAGAAAGCTGGACGCCATTACTTTCACTCCGACGATAAAGCTCCAATTTATTCCTTCGATGTTCTTCGCTCCGATCCCTCGAGCTCGTCACTCCAACACATCGCGTCAAGCGCCACGTTCAACAATCAAGTTCCCAGCTCTTCGGGCCACAGCGTTCAAGGTCAGGGCGAATCGTCTGACCGCGCGGTCTTCAGAGTCTCCGCATCGGATCATGGACCTGAGGCGCGAGGCGTAGGGTATCCCTCCCCACCCCGCAGCACTTTCATCAATGCCGGACACAAATATGACCACGCAAGCGCTCGTCCAGAATACTCCGCAAGCATGATATCGTTCCCCATTGCAGGTTCCATAGTGGGTCCGCCATCCGGCCGAGGCCGTTCGCCAGACGACCCTGACGCTCTTAGCGACGATGATCTGTCCGGTTCGAATAATGGAAAGAAACATGTGTGCTCGACATGTTTTAAACGGTTCAATCGACCGAGCAGTCTTCGCATCCACGTTAACACCCACACCGGCGAGACTCGTGAGTGTGATTGAATTCTTCAGGCTTTGTTCCTATCACTTAAATGATTTGCCCTCGTGGTGGTGTAGCTTTTCGTTGCCCGTGGCCTAACTGTGCTCGCGAATTCAATGTGAACTCCAACATGCGCCGACATTACCGCAATCACACAGCTCCAGGATCTTCCAGGACCCAGACCGTTGATAATCGCCGTCGTCGGAAGAGAGGGCCATCCCACAGCCTCGTTTTTATGCCCGGAGATCCCCGCACTCAGTCCCCCTCCACAAAGTCGTTTAGTCCTCCGCCGATCTCCAGTCTCTCGACGGAAGAAGACTCTGACGAAAATTACCAAGATGGGGAGGAGGACGAACTCGACTCCCTGCCTGATGATTCTTCACCTATCTACTCGGCATCTGAGCACTCTTGGGCTACTCCACACGGTATCTCAGCTGAAGATCCTTACACCTCGCGAACCTCGTTCAGTCGATACTCTCAATCTAATATTCGTTCTGGTCCTCCCAGCTACTCCAATTCCTCATCATCGTCATCGCCCTCTCCAACCTTACGGAGCTACACCTACAGTCCCTCGGCACCTTACAGTCGGTCTTTCGCCGATTCTAAGGTTTCCACGGCATTGCGTCCCGCATTCCATTCCAAGCCCGTTTCGGTCATGCCAACATCCGATGTTCGCTGACTGACTGCGCTTCTTTCTTGTCCTCTGGTTCTTTTTCTTCATCGCTTGTATCCCTTACCTACCACTAAACCTCATTGTATTCTATATCTTCTCATCATATCTTGTGACAGTCTGTATCCTTAACGTTTTTAGTAGGCGCTTTTGGAAGCCACCCCAACTCATCGTGATCTTTTTTGACATATAGTAGTGTTCTTGTATCACAGTCGGCTTACGTGTCTCTTTTTTCCATATATGAGTACATGCGTTCAAGCCTGGAAACTTCCGCTGTGACCCTGCAGGTGCTGGTAGCGACCCTGCAAATCTTTCCCTACAATCGGTCGGCATTTAACCGCGCGCGGTGAAGATCACAGGGCCCTGCCATCTCGTAACTATGCAGACACCACTGACATGAGTCTGACATGATCCTTGCCTCAAACCACTTCCCTACATACGGTGCCGTCCTAGGCAGTAAGCCATGGACACAAAGGCATCCAATCGGCTGGTAACGTGAGCCGTCACATACTCGGAGTTCGTATCCCTGAAGTATTATAGGTGGACCTATCCTCAGTTTCGTCGAGCGCCACCGCCCGGTTCGAACGTACACAACTCAGGTCTCGTTTCTCCGTTCGGGTGACTCGGGGGGAGATCTTTGACCAGATAAGTCGCAATGATGATAATGAATTGTGGAGAAACGTCCACATGCTGCAGCCGTCGGCGTAAGTCCTGAAACGAAACGTAATGGGCATGCCGGATCACAAGGAGTGAGCGCATGAGCGCCTAACTTGGCAAGGGGGATCATTCCAAATCTAATTATATACAAACGCAGAGACCTTCGCCCCAAATGTCCAATCCCCACGCCGATCAACCAGGTCCATGATTTGATCAATCCAAAAAGTGACAACCTCTTTTTCTGGGCAGGGCATTGATCTTCCAAACAAGAAGAAGATTTGCGTTCCAAATCAGCAGACGTTTCCGATGGTTGTCAAGAACAGTTCGACGCGAGTTGATCTTTGTGTTGTGATGTGGGCTGCATTTAAAGCGTATATATAAAGTGATTAACCTACACGCAGATAGCGGGGAAGATTGACCATCGTGGCATACCGAAGACATAATGCATGTGGAAATAACAGGGGAATAAGTTTACTCCGCGCGTTTGACTCTCATCGGTACGTTCGCCCCCTCTTGGCCTGCTACTTTAGGTCTGGGTAATAGCGACCGATATTTCTTAATCTTAGTCTCCGGTCCATCAAGCAACTGAAAGGTGTAATTCCGCATGAGAACCGAGAGTGCCGCCTTTACTGATGATTAGTTTTTGCTGCTATGATAAAAAACGACAGACCTTGAACTCCGCCAAGGCAAACCCACGTCCAAGGCATATCCTTGGGCCATCAGAGAACGTAAGAATGTGGCGATGTCCTTGGAATTGGTTTGCCAAGATGTCGGAAGTCTCCAACCACCGCTCAGGATTAAAGTCTTTAGCATCAGGTCCCCAAAAGGCTTCGGACCTGTTGATGGCACGAATAGGGGCAGTGACGATAGTACCCTTCATAATCACGATGCTGGAAACCGTTTCGCCTCCAGTAGTGACGACCGGTTTAGATAATGGGATTATGTCGTCCTCCGTTGCCTACATCACTGAGTGCAGGCAATATTTCTGAAACTTAGGACGGCAACTTACAACTCGGTTTGTATCCGTGACAGGAGGATGTAGTCTCAGCACCTCGTGTACAACAGCATCAAGATAAGGCAGCTCAGAAACGAGTTGCTCCCACGTAGGGTCGCTACCAGAAAACTGAGATAGCTCCTCACGAAGCTTTTTCTGTGTCTCGGGCTTCCTCGAAAGTTCAATGAGAGCCCACTAGTGTAACCGGGACCGTTAGCGTAAATCAAATTGACCATCATATCATGGTTTCACCGTTAGGCTAACTGGAGCAAGGCTGTCAGTTTTCTGATACTACGGTGATAGGTCAGACGAAGGCCTAAGTACTTACTTGATGTTGTTTCATATCCTGCGAGCAACAGGACGTTCTGATTTGTGTGGTTAGTTCCAACCATCGTTTGTACAGCTACAGGAACACCAACCATCTAACGAGATCATCAGCGTTTGGGGTTACGATGTAATAGATATGCTGACCTGTGCCATAATTTCCTCGTGTGACATCTGCAACTGGGTACCTGCACTTTCTGCCTTGACTGAGGTGGCAATGAGAAGGCCTGACAACTGGCGAGTAGGGAAAGCGCACTCAATAGTCCGATTATAGATTTCTCTTCTGTCTTTTCGTCCATTAATCCCTCCCGCTCCTTCCGCATTCTTTCTAATAGCCGATCCGCTATCTTCCCCATCGCGACGCGTAAACTTGGCCACAGTCTATTGTCACGGGTTGGTAACCGTAGAAGAAGAGGAACGACTGGACCGAGCAGGAAGACAAAATAGGATAACGGGCTAGAGCTGGTCTTCATGGCTTCAAAGACATGAACGACATCTGGATCTTTCCCGTCCAATGTGCCGAAATCGTGACCGAAACCGGCGATTCCTATAGAATCTAGGCTAATAATATAAATCAGCATGGCGAGTACAGTCTCTTCAGGTAATCATCACTCGCGACATACGATTCATCCTAGATGAACAAGATGAACATTTCTGTCAGGCCGACGCACGCTGATGAACCTACCATTTCTGAACGTCTATCACTGTGCTGTCTCCGGCACCAGAGTCCAGAATAGCGTCCCAATTGTCTTTCATCTATAATAGCCACGTTAACATGTCATTGTAATACCTGTGTGAAAAATTGCCAGCCTTATAGGACGAATCATAAAAAACTGAAGTGAGTCTGGGAATGGCAGCGTTGCTAAACGCAGGAGAGAGCCCTTTACGTTGCCTTAGACCTGTATTTAATAGCAATTGAAAAAGATGTGCAGTGTACAAACCTGCGATGGCTTTCGCCCTCAGCCCACAATAAGCCGCGTCCGAACTGAGAATTCCAGCTGTCCATCGAGTTGGAAAGGTAAAAAATAAGTTCACAAGCCTCTCGATGAAGACCCTTGCAAGGGGCGTCTGAACGTATCCAAATGTTTCTTTGGAGTAGAAATGAGTAACGGCTTTAGGGTCCATTATAATAACTCTCGTCGATCCTAATGCGCCAGGGACAAGAAACGCGGATCCATACTCCGTAGCCCAATCCTCTGTTAGAACGGATGGATCATCGGATTCTCTGATGACTCGCGTCAAGCCAAATAAGAAACTTGTGCTCTTTGGGCCACGCAATGAAGTCGTCTTTACCCCGCGCCACGTCGAGACACCCACATAAAGCTTATAGATAATCCAGGTGAAAAGAGAGTAAGCGACTATGTCAGTAGCGCCGAGCTCAATAATTGGTGTCATCCTGTAGGGTCACTCCAGGGAGACCTGTGAAATCATGAGAACGCAAGAGATGCCTTTATACGGCGTAGATAGATAACAAACATTAATATTCCCACGGACACCGTATGTGTCATTCAAAAGACCCTCGACGAACCCTGGAAGTGTTCTTGTAGTAGTAGCATTGTAATTCGAGCAGAATTAGGGAAATATCTATATGAGGCCCTCTGCGGGGTACTATACCCGGATTAGCGGTTAGCGCAACAGAAAAAGGATGAGATACACTAGTAGGTTAATTCGAGTTACAAACAAAAGGATTTTACATATTCAAATTTTAGCACATCCCGGCCCCCGGAAAGGCGTAAGCCATCTTCCGTCACCTGAGGTGCCTACTTTAAGTAATTGACTCCCTGCCAATACTTGACCCACAGCAAAACATCATCCTGCCCAAGTGATCGAAGCTCTCTCATTGTATTACCACCAACTCGAAGCATCTTTTCAGTCGAGAACGTCGCCAGGCCACCAGCTTCACTACTTGGAGATTTGGATGAAACGACTTCGTCATTTCCTTGTGACAATAAACGGAAGAAGTCGAGCAGTTTGATTGCGGGCTATAAGTAGGTGAATTAATTTATTTTAACCTGCCTAAATGAGAAAGGTGGGCTCACGATGTCAGCAAGGGACTTCGTTGTTGCCCTTCCAGCGTGCTCTTCGATCATCCCAAGCCAATCACTGAACGGGATCACCGTCAGGTGCCGACCGAGTACCTCTTCGATCGCACTCTGAATGAATTTGATGACCTGTTTCCCTTCCACGGGTCGAGGATGTACGAGGTTAGCCGCCCTAGGTAACTCTGCATCTCCTAATGCAGCGTCGACAATAGCGGCGGCGACTGCATCCATAGGTATCCAAGAAACCGCCTTGGCCGGCGTTTAGCACAGGTGCCAAGATAAAAGTGAACCGACATACTCCTTCTATATCCGGAAGTGACCCCACCGTCACACTCGACTTGACAAGAATCGGTACCCAGTCTGTAGTGGCCCAAGCGCCTTTCGGCTGTCCACCAGAAATTTGGCCGATCCTAAGGGATGTCGCTTGTAAGCCGCTCCTAACTAGTATCTATGTTCCTGTGTCAACTCGGAGCTCAGTCAAAGAATGAATCGAATGGACTTACCCTCTCTGCAACGTATTTCCCTTCTCCGTATCCGCCGCCAACCGCAAAGGAGGCATCGGTCAATACCTCTTCGGGATAAGGGCCGTTCGACTTGGGCCAGGATTGTGCAGAAGAAATAGAAGAAGTAAAGAGGAAACGAGTATCTGAAGGATTAGGCCCGGACTTGACAAGATCGATGAGGTGTCGTGTACCCTGTATATTAGGTTCAAAGGCCGAGAGCGAGAGATTGAAGTCCAGTTTCCAGGCATTGTGAATGACAACATTGACCGATCGACAGAGCTATATTGTGATAGAAAGAGTAAGACCATCAATAGGTCTTGAATCGCGTGTCTCTCACCTGACCGTACTGCCCACGATCAAGACCTAGGTTCGATTGCGTAGCGTCGCCAGAGAAATACGACACCTTTCCTCTCTCCAACAATTCTACGCTCAAGCCTCTCTCCTTGAATGCTTTGAGCTGTCGTTGTTGAACCGAAAGCTCTCCCTGAGAAGGGCGATTGAACGCGTAGACATGATCAACTCTCGCATCCTGTAGAAGCGCTGCGAGAATCTCTGAGCCCAGGTTTCCGGTCGATCCCGTCAAAAGAACGACTGCGGGGGTGCTCCGAGCAGGAACAGTGGTGGAAGGGGATCCGTCCAGGCCCAACGAATACTTCTCAACTATTTCCTCAATCCGAGACGAACCTTGAGCGGCAGCAGCGCTCAGAGCCTCCCCGTGGCTGGTAGTCAAGGAGACGACGTGAGCCGCCAAGTCTTGGATAATCGGGTACGAATATATAAGGTTCTGTGTTAGCGCCTGAGCCGCTCTTTGAATACTCTCGGTTTTGGAAGCACGAAGAGCTCCAACAATGCGAAGACGTAGAAAGGTTGCACTCAGACTACCACCATAAAGATCAGACGTTGAACAGGAAAATGACGCAAAAACTGTTACCTATCAAATCCTTGCTCGAACAAGTCTACAGACGGTGACACTTCGCTGCTCGACAGCAGATCAGCTGCTTGGTTTATGATCCATGCTTGAACGTCAGCGAGCGCCCAGCTCGCAGGAGGTGGGATATTCTGTGCTGTTTTGATATTCGATTCTACGGCGTCGTATCTAAGTCAGTTATCCCCGTTATCAACAAGATATCTTCTAAGGGAAGGAAGCACATACAACTCTGATATCTCTTCGTCGTAAACTGCTAATGCCGATTTTCGCATTACTGTACCCTTCCCAGTGCGAGGGAGCGGCTTGTCCTTTGATGAGATCAAGATCGTCTCCTTGAAGATTCTGCTGAACGCCGGGGCGACCTTGTTCGCCTCCTCAATAACGGGCCTGTGTGGGAAATCGTTAGGGGACCGGTGAACGTAAACCGAGAAGTAGATGATATTGCCGACCAAAGTTTGTTGCGGAAGGCGGCGACTTGCTCATCGATCTGTACGTCAATGGCGTGGTCAGGCTTTGGTTCGATCAGAATGCCCGTTTGGTCACGTTCCCGGCCAAACATGACTGCAGCTTGAATACTATAAAAGCCTCTAAATCAGCAACGCAAATATATGAGGAGCCAGCAGACGTCCTACTCACAATGGGCTACTCATGATGATATCTTCCATAGGCGCAGGGACGGTCTTCTCTCCTGATGCATGAACAATAACATCATCCACACGGCCGACACTATCACAATAGCATAAGATTCAATGGTACACGGTAAGAAGAACGAGAAGCCCATACATTTTCCACAGATCGGGATACTTGGGATGCCTTGCGAATAAATCTGATGTTGCGTAACCTTGGGTATCCGGCAGGTTCAGAATCATAGGTAAATGTCTCTCCGAAGCCTGAAAAGAAGTCCCTATGACTGAACTGTCCTTCGATACGACATATCACGAACATACCAAAAATTGACACTCAAATGTTCCATCTCCTTGTGGAACCCACCTCACGTTTGCGCGATTACTAAATCGGATGTACTCCCACTCCTTCTCCTCGCCCTCCCGGCTGATCAGATGAGAAGGCGCGCCAAACTCCGTACCACCATAGATAGAACGAAGGCGGACACCGGCATCGACGAGGAGGTTTCCGAGCTTCGGGGCGAGGGAGCCACCAGAATATGACTATACACACGGATGTCTTAAGTTTTGTATTGAAGAAGAAGAAAAAAAGAAGTGCATACGACAGATTCCAGCGTTGCTAGGAAATCGATGGCTTCGGATGACATTGACCAGACGTGTAACAGAGTAGGTATAGTGACGATCGTATTCGATCTTGTCAGTCTCGCATGCTCAAGAATATTCTGAGGCGACGGTGTGATTGGCAAAAGATCCGGCGCAGTTGCAGTCGGAGGGTACGCAGTAGCCGTTAGAATTCCATACAGGGGAGCGAGGAACTGCACATATAATCCTAGGGTGTGGAACGAAGGCAACGCCATGACACCCATGGTTAATCGGGGCTCATGGCCTCGGAAATCAGAAACACCAGCTAATAAACCATCAGATGAAGTAGTTTATAAGGTCACAGCATGTTACGCACGAAGCAAAGCCCAATTCTGCCACGCTAAGTGGGTCTGCGGAATGGCTTTGGGAAATCCAGTGCTTCCGGAGGAATGAGTGTAGATGCAGACATCGTCCTTGGACGGACGATGGACAGGCCCTGGATATGGCTCGAAGGGATGCTCGGCTACTTCGTGGCCAAGTTTAGGATAAGCACTCGCCAAAGAGGGAACCTCCTCGACCTGGAGCTGGCTGGATAGAGAAGTGCTTGCAACTTGTGCGCGAACGCCGTCGATCAAGGACTTGAGAGTGACGTTCGTGGCGATCAGACGGCGGCAGGAGGTCTTTTCAAGCAGATTGACCACAGCGGCTGGGGAATTTCGGGGAGAGATAGGAAATGGCTATTTGTAAAAAGGTAAGCTAATGTCGCATGTAACGAAAGAAAGACTTACTACTAGACCAGCAATCATGCATCCTGCAACGATAGTTTGATACAGTATGCTGTCTGAAAGCGCGAGCATTGCGATCACTTCGCCATCGGGGCCGGAACGGTCTGGTCGCAATATGTGAGCAACTCGATGAGCAGCTCTTCCGAATTCGAGGTGAGTGATAAACTGAACCCCGGTTGGAGCCACAGCATCAGCGAAAGTAAAGAAGGGTTGTTCGGCATTATTCTTGAAGTTGAAATCGATCACTTCAGGTATGAAGAGGTTTTCGATGGGCGGAAGGACGGGAGGAGCAAGAGATTCAGAAGACATCGAGGGAACTGGATGGTTAGTTTCACAAGCGAAGTCTTATTATAAACATAGGATGTCAGAGTTCGGGTAGAGCTCGGGCATGGTCAGGGTTCTCGAAGCGGGGATAACGGCAAAGGCGACGGGGATGAGTTGTCGAAGAAATTTGCTTCATAATCACCCGGTTCCAACATATCAAATGCAACCCGTCTGGCTTCCAGGTCTCCTGAGACGCTTGAAGAACGAAATCTAAGATTTTGGCTTCCTGCTCTGCTCGAGACTGATGTACTTACAAAGGACTCGATTCCAGGAATAAGTATGTTGAAGTTCGGTCGATCGGGCTTCTAAGATTGCCGGTCAGGCTATTTAGGTTCATCTGTCAATTATGGGTTACTTACATAATAGGAAGCCGGAAGATCGGTTCGAACTATGATAAGCAAGAATTCGAAAGCAGCACAGGATGCAAACATACTGAGTTCTATGAGGAGAAGAAAGAACAAATACATATCTATATTCCCACGAAATTATCTTCAGCAGTTCTCCTCTTGCACGAACAGGTCAGTTTGGTTCCGCAAATCCATCAGACGACTGATAATGGAATGATGGATGACGCAACTCAAATCCTTGGGGAAGAATGTATTTTCAGTCGCCGGTGAGAAACAGCGCGTTCTATGTCCACGCAGCCACCAGTGAAGCAAAGGCATTGTATTGGGACTTAAAAGAGGCTCGAAACCAATGAGGTGGAGTAGATTCTTGTCCGTCCAGGGTAGATCATCGTCGATTAGCGGGAAGACTGAAATTCAGCTAGGAAATCGTGTTGTGACAATCAAAGCGTGTTCCAGTAAATCAAGAATTCAAATCGTACTTACGCGACCAATATAAAGAAAGGCACGACTGTACGATTGAATGGCGTCGGCGGTGTTCCAGAGCCGTTCCTGCGTCATGTCACGAAGGACCTTTATCATTGCTGCATGATGCTCTTCGTAATGCCGCGAGAGGTACTATCGTCGATCAGCAAAAAAAAAAAAAAAGTGCTCTTGTTATTTGCCTCACTGGAGAAACGGACGCGAAAACTCTTCGCGCATGCATGATGTTCATCTTGCCCTGTCGAGGAGCCTTCTTCCGGCGATAGTGAAGCTCACCCCTCGATTTAGGCGATGCGATCCAAGATTTTTCTCGCGTGCACGATGACTGTCATTTCATCCATCTCCTTATTACTCGGTCTCGTAAGAGTGAATCCTTCCGAATAAATGGATGATCATGCTGATTGTACTTTGTACTTGGTCGTCGAAGGAACCGTAAATATACAAGATTCCCCGGTGTTCTCCCTGAAACATCAGATGAGCTCCAGAGGTCTATTCATCTCTCGAGGGACCTACGGAACCTCCCCTGGCAAGTTGTCAATCTTATCTCTTAGGTCTTGCTGGATATAACACGCCCAAAGTCGAGTTTCCTAATGTTTGGGATCGATCCGTTCAACAAGAAAACACAGGAAAGATACTCTGTCCGCCTTTGAAGGTCCCTCCTCCGGTGCAATAGATTCCAGAAGATTAATTGCAGACATGGGATTCAAGTCGTCGTTCGTTCGGCTTGACATGACGACTCGATACAAACAGGAGAACGGGTCAGTTCGAGTGGCCTGGATCTTCCCATAAGTAAAGTATGTATGATCATCGTGATTAACATCTTGCACTCCGTAAAGTGAACGTTACGCACCACAGAAGATTGTAATAGCGAGCACCACCACCACATCGTTCGCATAGGAAAAACGAACCTGACGATTCAGAAGATCTTGGACCAAAGCGAGACCGGAGTAACTGTTTGTACTACCCGGGGGAATATGGACAACGGCATTTTTTTTTGACGCGGGTGAACGAGATCGTGGAACAACAAGCACCGGCAGATACATATAAAAGGAGCATCACTGGGCCTCAACCGTTTGGTTCCTCACGAGTAGTTGGGCACGGACGGGCGGTATGTTCCCTAAACTTCGCCAAACATAAAAAAACATCGCCTTTCTCCCGTTGCAAGGCACGAGAGGAGGAACTCCAAGCCCAGTAAGACAAAAAAACGAACATCTAGTGATGCTCCGAGGTCTTGAACGTATCCGAGAGGGGGAATCTCGAGTATGTAGTGCCCATAAGGTTTAAACCGTTCAGGCGGCACCTCTATTCTCCAGTTTTCACCTACTAAATAAGTGAGATATCTAGTCGATTGAGAGAATAAAGGAAGGCTTACACGAAGTTTCAAATCACTGACTATGTCGCAAGAGCTTAGGGAAGCTGGAAAAGACGATCTTTTTTTTTGAATATACAGAGAGAAACTAGTTGTTGAGGCCTGAGGAAGTAGCAAGGTTTTGAGCTTCAGTGATCTGAGTACATGGAGTTTTGACTTTGAATTTCGGTTTCGAAGATCTAATGTTATGAGTAGACAACTTGAACGACGAGATGACAGCAGTCGATTGAATATTGAGGCGTTGATTCCCATGATAAGCATCCTGAAGGGTTTGACGTATGGCAGACAAAGTGGCCCAAGCCTTGAATTTGAATATACGAGGTACATGCTGGGGAGAAAATCATGAACACGGCGCCCACGCTGTTGAGCTCTCGTATTTGTCCCCCTTTGTCCCCCCACGGCTTACAACGATACCTGCCGGAAGCTCAGGTTGCCGGGTGCCGATGCTCCATGATCAATTAAACTTGATATGCGATTCTTTTCTACACTTCGATTTTATCCCCTGCCTTGATCCTCGCTCGTTCTTCGGACAGTTTTATTATCTACACACGTCGCATTTGAGTGGGAGGATGCCTCGAAGGCGTGCGCCATGTTCAGTTTCTCACCTCGATCTGCATATCCAGAGTGCCGATCTCTCCAATACATCGAATCACGCTTAGCCATTGGCCAGTCACGAAGACATAACACTCCTTCCACCGCGACGAGGATGCAGCACGAAGGGTCTTATCTCGAATATCAAGCGACCGAAGGTGAATACTGTGTAAGTAAACTTGGTGATTCACAATCGGCAATTCGTTTACTCTTTCCCTACCTTTTTAATCTATCTTTGATCGCAGCAGCGCTAGCTTCATCGGCAGAGCAAGAAAGCTCAAGGTCCAAGACCTTCGCGTTAACGCTACGTAATGCCGATTCCAGATGGCTCGCCATCGTTAAGGGACGTAGAGAAAGAAGGAGAACGTTGAGGAGATACAGCACACAAAAGGTGATAGAGCCATAAGAAGCAAGTCCGTGGGCGATCAGGGATGCGAATGCTGGTCCAAAGATAGAGCTCGTGATTGTCCCTACAGCGAAGAACATGTCTGTCGCTGGTCAGATTTGAGGAGGTACCATAGGGCGTTGTAGGTCTTTATGAGTCTTCGCATTGCATCTTCTGCCGCGTTTCTGGCCTTGGAATGCCTGGACACATCAGGAGCTACAACCTTGAACTTGGCCCCTCATTAACCAGGCCAGTGATGTTTCTGGCCAGTGGCCGATCCGTACTAGTTAGTATCCCCTTTGACGCCAACGGCAGTGTGTGACGGCGTGATGATCTTCCTTAATATTAACTCGCGTTAATATTACAGTTCCTGTTGACGCTCATGAAGATATCGTTACGATGTTTCAATTGGGGAGTGAAAAACCGCCTCGAGTTTGGCCTGTGTGCATTTTTGGAAGAAGCGGCCAACAACGTGGCCTGCTGGCTTGCAATAAACCCATGTGTGGGCCACAAACGCGGCATTTGGCCGATCATTACAAGCGCTGGCTGTCAAGTGTCCAGACTCATCAGGCCAACAAACCACGTGGAAAGCGAGCGCAAAGGCCAACAACGCCGGCGATAACTGATTCAGATGCGAAAGGTGAGGCCAGAGAATCGGCCAGAACTGTGGAGTATGGCCATGCCGTCTATGTATCGAACACAGCTGTCTAGCTCAAGAAAAATTAGAGGGAACAACGTTTGGTATAATCAGAACGATGACATGCTGCCAATAAATCGATATAATGATACACCATCTTGATACAAGTCATGAAGTTGTACAGCGTTTCACAGATCAGGGACCACCCGACGAGGAATCCCAAGGGCTGCCCTCCTGGACTTGGAGTTCGGGTCAAGGAAAGGACGCTCCCCTATACTGACGACTCGATTGCCTTGACGGTGCTGGTCGGCGTAATCGTTTCTGGGAGCGGAAATTAAATAGATGTTACATTTAAAACCAAGGCAGCAACTAACGTAGCGGTGTGGAAGGTAACACGATTGTCCCAGATGGCGATGTCGTTGACCTTCCACCGATAGCGAACTTGCAGGTCGTGGTTCTCGGAAATATGATTCCTCAGATAACTGAGAACATCGTCGGACTCTTCTTGTGAAAGTTCGACGATGCGTTTCGTGAATCTCAATTCGAAATGAGTATCATGATTTATGTCGAGATGACGTGTAGCACACATACCCATTGTTAACGAAAAGTGACTTGAATCCTGTGACTGGGTTTGTACGGATAACAGGGCTGTTAACGTTGTAAGATGAGGATGGTGGGCATATACCATATATAGGGTAGGTACTTGCTGGATTGCGGTTAAATCTGCTCCAGTGTTCTCAGGGGATCCACGGTTGTCGTTCAAGGGGAAGTTGTTCCGTTTGGCATACTTTGAGCCGTGCGCCAATATCAGCTTAAATTCGTCATATACATAGCATAGGAACGCACCGCGATGAAGTTGTCCCCTCTGTGCACTGCAGTCAAACCCTCCAAAAACTTCGCATAAGCCGGAGAGAGCCTGTCGTATGCCTCGTAACCACTATCCTTGGCGTTGAACTCTTGAAATCACTGGTACCGCATTCGACTCACCTCGCCCACTAAGAATACATAATCAGGTTCAGCGATCAACACAATAGAAAGTATTTGACTCACGAGCGTATCCCCACCAATATCTGGAAGAGTGTGTAATTTCAAAATCTGTACGAAGAAAGTTGATCGTGGAGGGACAGTGATGGGTGCGACGGAAAACTCACGGCGTAGTCAGAAGGAACGGGCTCGAATGTTATATCCGAATGCCAGCCTCTGCTGGCGCGCGTGTACGTGAGATTTGGTTGCGTCCTTGTAATCCCCCTATGATGGAGATAAGTATTACGCTTTGAACCCTTGGACTGAACGTACTCTTTTGATGAAATAATAGAGACATCAGATCCAAGCTCGGGAGCATCCTCAGAAATCGGATGAATATGGAGTTTCGATGTCTTTGGCTTTCCCGAGAGTTCGCCAAGTCTGGTAGCCAGCTGTTTCTGTTGTTGAATAGTCAGGTCTTGCTCGGAAAAAAAGACCACCCCTCGATGAGAAACAAGAGTGGCAAGATCCTTGATCAGCTCATCCGAGTTTGGAGCTGCGAGAAGCTGGGAAAGCTGAACGGATTTGTTGGGAAAGGTAGTGCCGATGATTGGGGTGGTATCGAACGACTCGAAGTCGGAGAGAGATCCTAGGAATGAGGGAACTGC
>JABAJS010007757.1:0-25096 GCA_018221635.1 Tephrocybe sp. 10521TJB
GAATTTGGTCAGTCCTTTATAGCAAGTTCATCTTTCAAAAAGTATGAAACATTGGGACAGTTTTTTGAGCCACTGTAGATATGTATCTCACATATTCAAAGTTCCTTTTTAAGCTCCACCTGTTACACCCATGCATCCAAAACAGCATCAAACACAGAAAAATCAACTATCCACTGCTTCTACCCCACTGCACAATTTTCAGTTGTCACAGCCTTCAGCCAGCCCACAACCAGTTGTTGAGACTCAAATTGGTGCAGCTGAGGCTATTGTACTAATTGGTGATCATGCAACCAACACACCTGAGGCTGTGGGATCAATTCCTTCACCATCTCATAAGTTATTTCCTGTGCCAATGCATAACCTACTGCTCAATTAGAGGTAGTTGCAAATGACAAAAATCACTTTATAGATCCAGGCCCTCAGGTGCAACCAAACCTGTCGATGACAATGGATATGTGGACTGATATGAACCTCACTCCCTTCATGGCTGTCACTGCCCACAGGATTGAGGCTATGGTTGTGCAGACACCTCATGGCCCACAAAATATTCTCAACCTTCATGCAGATCTAATTGGATTCCACAGTGTTCCAGGAAAACATGATGGTGATCATCTTCCATATGTGTTTATCCATGTTCTAGACCATCATGGCATTGCACACCTAGTAAGTCATAGTCCTGACCTTGCAACAATACATCATCACTGCTAATATAGATTGGTTGGATTACATTGGACAATGTGTCCAACAACAACACATTTATGGCATGATTGGAGGAAGAACTTCATTTTCAGAAGATTCCATTTGACAACATGCATCGATGTATAAGGTACAGTCTTGAATGTTACCCTTGTTATTAACTTTATCTAATGATGCCCATTTAGATGCTTTCCTCATATTGTGAACCTAGCTTGCAAAGCAGTTCTTGCTGAGATTGCTGACACTGCCAAGGCCATTCATCATAAAGATCCAATCACAAATCTTCATACCCTAGTTCACAATGTAAGTTGTTGTAAACACCTTTTCTATATGTTCTGAATTAATATTGTGCATTGGAAGCTTTGATTCCCTTCCCTGCAAAGGCAATATTTCTCTGAAGTTACCAAAGCATTGATGAAGCAAGAACTTCAACTTCTCCATGATGTTGATACATGGTGGTCATCAACTTTACTTATGATCAAGCAAGCATTTCTTCTTTGTCAGGTTTGAGGCTGTATACTAACAAGTTCTGTGCATCAAATTGATTATTGTATGTAGGAAATCAAAATTTTCTCATAAACAATGAGTTTGACAAACTTCAGAAATATCAACTTTCTGAACATAATTGGGAAGATTTGGAAAAATATAAGGATATCCTTGTCATAAGTTGCCTTGAGTGCTTCACCATGAAAAGCATTCATAGCTATACTAGGTACCTCATGCATTTCAGCAACAATTGTCAGCTGAGAAGACTCTGACACTTTGTGATTACATTCGCATTTGAAGCATTGACATGAGTGTGGAAAACTCATCAAGAAAGACATCACTTGACAAAATTTCTTCTTATCAAGATCATGCTCAACTTGTTCCAGCATATGTTATGGCAATGAGCAAGTTCACCTCTTTTTCAATTGGCTCTTGCTTACATCTTGTACAGTTCTCAACCCTGCAATGAAACTCAAGTACTTCAGTAAGTATGAGCCTGAACGAGTCACCTGGGCAAAGGAATTATTTCTTCAGGAGGTGAGAATTGGTTCTATCTGTTTTTAGCCCTACTTAATTGGTCATAAGTAGCTTTGTCCATATTATGCTAAACTTCATGGTGGCACCACTCCACTGCCTCTGGCACCTCATCAAACACCAGCATGAGCTCAATGTGCAGCTGCTCATTTGCCTCCTGAAGTGACTGTTTCACACAATAATACATGGGCCGAAGGCATCTTGGGACTACAACAGAACAATACTGTACCTGTTTCAATATGCTCATTAGAGAGTGAGGTGAACACCTATCTTCTTGACAATCAAATTAGCACAAGCAGCATCATATTTTGGCAGGTAAGCACATCTGGCCATTACAAGATTTTGGTGACATTTATTTTGGTGAAAAACAGGAAAACCAACTTCACTTTTCCACCCTTTTTGCAGCAGCTATGGATATTTTGCCTATTCAAGGACCTTCTGTCCCCTGTGAACATGTTTTTTCATTGGGGAAGGAGACCACAACACCTCGACAAAACTGAATCAGCACTGATCTCATGGAGGCTCTTCAGATGCTCAAGTTCAGTCTACACAATGGCTGAGCCTTAGATTTCACTGCCGGCACAAGCAGAGAAGATGAAATTAAGCAAATGGAGTCTGATTCAAAGGAGATTCTGTTAGTTCCTGAGGATATAAGCTCATTCATCCAGTGCCTCAATGCAGAACTTGGGTTGTAATATTTAATCCTAATTTAGATTTTGATCTACCACTAAGCAATCACAGAGTCACTAGCAAGTGACTCAAACTAGCTACATGCTCACTTGGCTTGACTTGCAAGCCTTATTACTGTTAGGAGCAGAGAAAGATGAGCCAAGCTGAACCAAGTGGAATGGTGGCAACACTAATTTGTGGCAATGGAAGCGGGAGGTGACATTCTACAGCAGTCTCAGTAGAGTAATTTCCCTGTGAGAAAGAGACTTACAAGAGTGCTGGGGAAGCAACAACTGGAGGGACCAGAGAGGTAGTTACTGATACAGGTAAAACTGATTGAGAGGCCACCAGAGGAACCATAGTCAACACTATGGTAGGATTTATAATAGTGGCAATGGATACAGGTGGTGGAATTCTACAGCAGTCTCAGCGTAGTAGTCTCTCTATAAGGAACAAACTTACGGGAGGGGTGCTGGGAAAGTAACAGTCACCAATGCAGCTGGAACTGATTGAGATCACCAGAGGAATCCAGGCAGTCAATGCTACCACAGGATTCATAATGGTGGTGATGGGTGCAGGTGGTGGAATTCTACAGCAGCAGTCTCAGTGTAATAGCTCTCTATAAGGAATAAATTTACAGGAGGGGTGCTGGTGAAGCAATGGTCACTGGCACAGCTGGAACTAATTGAGAGACCACCAGAGGAATCCAGCAGTCAACACTACCACAGGATTTATAATGGTGGCAATGGGTGCAGGAGGTGGAATTCTAAAGCAGTTTTAGCAGAGTACTCTATGAGGAACAAACTTGTGGGATGGGTGCTGGGGAAGCAACAGCTGGAGGAATAACAGATGGAGCAGGAGTAAACTGATAAGTGACATCTGCAGTAAGACCCATAACACTGAAGTGTTGAGTTACAAGGGGCTCTTGAATCTCAGAGGTCACCATAGGGACAGAGACAGTTGACACTGCTGCAGGAGTTATAATCAGGGCAATTGCAGCAGGAGGTGGGATTCTACAGCAGTCTCAGAAGAGTACTGTCTCTATGAAGGAAACTTATGTGAGGGGTGCCATAACTACTCAGGGGGGCAGAGTAACCAATGACTGCAAAGCATGATTTGTAGGTAGAGGCACAGTGCTGAACTGAGATGGATGTTGGTTGGAATAGGTTAGAGGAGGAATAGATGCAGTTGACAAGACCGTGACACTAGATGTGATATGTCAGCAGGATTTTGTCTAATTGAATGAAATTGACTTATGGGAATGCCTGATCATGAGAAGAAATCCTGGTAGAAAAAATGTTAGTTCTGTCACTGGAATTTGTTAAGAACCAATTTTTATCCTGAGAATCAATGAGCTTATGGTGGTAACACTTGTGAAGCTGGAATCAAAGTTAAAGAGCTAAATCTAGAGATAGCATTTCAGGGCATGAACCTCAGATTACCTTAAGAATACATATGGCAGAAACAATGGCATGGGTGCTTCATGCTGACTAGGTAAGATGTCAGATTTGATGTAGAGCACTGGTGAAGATGCCTTACTACATTTGCACCATTCAGGCAAAGGTTCATCCACTCTTTCTGGTCATAAGATATGGCCCATAGATTGAGAGATTTAACACTTACAATGTTGGTGCTGGAACAGTGGGGTACTGGGGGGCACTGTAGATTCACCTTGTTTGAAAATGATCATGATCATGGACACAAACATGAGCTTACCTTCTGGCCTTCCCAGCCACTCCAGCTGGATTATTGATGTAGTGGGATGGATCAGGATGCAGTCTGATATACAGTGAGTGCAGGTATATCTATTGGTAGACCACATATGATCTCCCTATCAAGTCTCCCTCTGGATTTTGTTGATCATCTACAAGAAAATAGCTGTAACAACAGTAAGAGAAATGACACTTTGATTGTCAAAGAATGCCAACCCCTGTTCATGGACTGGAGAGTCTCTGGATCCATCATTCTCACCTTTTTTAGTATGTGGTGGCCTGTACAGAAAATATGGTTGTCAATATTATCATACCCATGTACATCATGTAATTACTTACATATCTGGGACATAATGGACAGGAAGGGGTTGGTTCATATCATTGTCATCCTCACTGGAGCTGGACAAGCAAGGATTGTCATGTTTCTGGGGAATCTTGGACCTATGCTTTGATGGAGGATTAGTGATTGCTTGTTAGGAACCAGTACAACACTAACTTTGGCATATCGTTTTTTTGTGAGGTATGATGGTTTTTCACTGCCATGAAGTGGAATGTACTTTATGATTGAGTGGGTATCAGATGGCATATGATCAGACAATGTTGTTCTTGTGAGTAGAGGGGTTATTTTCAAACTATAGCTAATGTGAAAAGTGGAGCATTCTTTTATGGAGAAAAGCAGAGGTGATATTGATGGAACATATACAAGACAATACATGTATAGTAAATGGGGAATTCTACAAGGTGTACCTTGCGACCATGACATGTGAAGATGACCATCTATACTAAGGTTCCTATATTGTGATTGCAGATCATGATCAGGTCTAGATCCCAACTAGTGCAAACAACAACACTCACTTTGATGAATTCTGCTAGAGAATACCCATTAGCAAGGGCATATTGAAGCCACTGTATAAAACTGCACAACATGTGGTCAATACTAAGCTGATATCAATAGAAAAGGCTTACAGTTGGCCAGTTCTTTCCATGATTGCCCTCTTTGATCATGGCCATAAGAGGGTAGGGACTACTTTTCCTATGCCCAAGATGATGATCTCACCCAAAAAATCAGGGCAGAATGTTGTTGATTGGTTGAAATGTGATGTTGAATGGTGTCCAAATATCAAGAATGCATGGAGACCAATGCATACTTGGGCCTTGTAGATTTGGTCCCAGGGTTGTTCCAGAAACACAGTATAGTCAGGTGAGGAGGTGGTAGCTCCTGGTGCGGCAGTAAATGTGCACAACTTTCAAATTTGTTAGCAAGAAGGGTAGTAATACCCATAGGCCACCCCCTTCTGTGTACTCATATTCAGCATGGTGGTGAAGACATAATTGGAGCTAACATACAAGGAGACCTTCATTCACAGTGACTACTTCCATAGAGCTCTGGAAGATCATCTTCAGATTAGCCAGTACATAAGTCTATGTAAAAACATTTAAATGTAATTTTCACAAACCCACATTAAAGTTTTGCCCTCAAGCTCCAAGGGCCCAGAGACATTTAAATGTGGGCTCCTCCTCACATGTACTCACATTGAAATGTAGGACCCACATTTAAATTTGCCCACATTATAATGTGGGTACATTATATAATGCCTGCTCTTCACAGCTACTTAAACAAATTGTGGGCTGTGTCAATTAGTGGTGGCAGTTGGTGCCTCTAAAAGTGATGCACCATGGGGTACTCTGCAACTTAGGCCTCCCCTTCCTCCCCTCAACTTCATCTCAAGCTTCAATATTGCCTCACATCCCTTGTTGGAGGGGAGGAGGGTGGCAGGGGTGTTGATGGCAGTGCGAGGGTGGTGGTGATTGAAAAGAAGTGATGTGATGCAGCAGAACATCACAACTTGTGACATTCTGCCAGTGCTGGAGTTTGCCAGACAACCACAATGTATCATATAAATTAAAATAAAATAAAATTTCAAGACCACTTGGTGCAGTGGTTTGTGTGGCCGATGTTTATGCAAAAATTTGTGGCCTCATTGTCATGAGGTTGATAGTTCAACTCTTGCAAAATGCAACTTGTTTTTAATTAAATTAATAAGAGCTGCTGTGACCATTGGGGTCCATTCAATAGCCCACTGAAGTCCACTATGTTTGAATGCTCATGGTGGTGCTTTTTGTGTATATCATAACATCTATTTGGATTAAGATGTTGTATTCATGATTGCACAGCTGATAAATTACCAGAAACTCAAGCATGTGCAATGCATCAGCCACATTAGAAAAAACATGCAAATGATCATAGCTGAGTTAATTTAAGTGATGTATGAAGGATGCTCCAAAGGCCTAATGAACAACAAGCTTGGCAGCCTACAAGAAATCAAAATGTGCAGCCACATGATGAAGAGGCATCAAGATTACCTCAAAGAAAAAATTACTTCAGCCCTTCTAGATTTTATTGTGTTGAAACTATATGTGCACCTTGTGGTGTTGTTATTGCATGGGCAAAATTTGACAAGTCAGAATCACCAACTAACATATTGTGATTTATGAATTCAGTCTATCCCACTAATGAATCCCACTCTGCCTATGTTTGCATTGACAAAGCTTGCCTTATTCTTAAAACAGCAATTTTAAACTCAGAGTCTGAAAGTTGGACAGAAACTAGCTGATTCATTGTTGATACATATCATTATCAAAATCATTGAGCAACAGATACATTGTGTCAAACATACTGCAATTCTACTCTAACTGATGGAAGTGCTCCAAATCTAGTTATTGTGAAAAATAATAATCAAGGGAAACCCCAGTATAAACAAGCATTTAATACACAAGCATGTGAGCAATTAAATGCATGAATGGGTGGTTTTGAATTTATTTTGAAAAGAATGGTACCTGCCAACTTTAACTGGTTTTTGCATGCTATGTTATTTTATCACACAAAGTTCACTATCAAGAAAAAGGAGCAAAAACAGAATAATACTGACACTAATAATGATAGTGATACTGAATAGTCATTTCCTGTAGTATTATATTTATATATTGGCAAATTGAGCTGTACTATATAATTGAATGTTAAATATGATTAAAGTCTGATTGGATTCTGATCAAACAAGTTCAGACTCTGAATAATATATATATTGAGTCTAATTAGAGTCCTAGAACAGTCCAATCAGAATCCTAGGAGCCCTAAAACTCTGATCAGAAAGGGTGGGGGACTATAAAGTACTGCATTTCACACACTTAGTAAAGATACAGGAGTCACAGCATGAAGCAAGTCAACGTAGAACACAATGCAGAAGAAAGTACAACAGAAAAACACAAGGTTAACACAGATTGTGGTGGACAGAAGAGGAGTGATGTAGATGCAAGAGTCAAGGTGTGGCAGGTCAGTGCAAAGAGTGTTGACAAATTTACAAATGGTCACCATGTGATCTTACATTTCACCACAATACCTGGAGGGGTGGGTGTCCCACTCCTCAGGTCTCCCCTGCCTACTCTCAACCTTGTCCCCTCCCAATGCATGTTGCAAGGCAGTCCCAAGAGGTCCCAGAGCATCCTGGGTCCCCCCAGATGGTGTCAGGTTGCCCTAGATGATTCTGTGATGTCCTAAGTCATAGTGTGGCAGTGTGGTAGGCTGTGAGGCATTATGAAGGTCTGCCAAGAGATCCTGGGGCATCCTGGGTCCCTCTAGATGGCATTGAGTGGTCCTAAATGGTCCTGTTCTGTCCTGGATCATAGTGTGGCAGTGTGAATTGAAGAGCTGTAAGCGCCACTCACATTTCCTAAAACCTGTGGTAGGGCAGAGGAGTCAGTATTATAGTGCATGAGCCAAAAGACATGCACCTGAGGAGTATTCTGCTTCTCAGATCTCCTTCTCCTACCCTCAAGGTTGTCACATCTACTTTCTAGAGCCTCACATCCCTCTTTTAAGGGGAGGAGAGTAGCAGAAGTGTTAATGGTGAGTGTGTAGCAGTGATTGAGATGGGTGGCAATGAAAAGAAAAGATGAGGTGGCACAATTGTGACATTCTGAACCCAATGGAAGTTGCCAGAAGGCTGGAACATGTCATGTAAACTTGTCTTTCATGACAACTACAAGACCTCCTGGTGTAACAGATAATGGTACCATTGTTCTGCTTAGTCATCCACACTGAGCTCCAAGTTCAAGTTATTCTTGTTGCACTTTCTTTTTGTTATTTGATTAATGAAAATAAGCCTTGCACCTACAGCATTGAGTCCACATAGACTTCACCTGGACTCCACATGAAGTCTATAAAATGCCTGAACATTAGACTCCAGGTAGACTGCAGTTAGATCTAAGTAAAACCAGGGAGAGTATAAAGCACTCTCCAACACTACATTGTATTATATTCCACTGCTCTATAGCTCACTATACATTATATAGCTTTGCTAGTATGTATGACACTATACAGTTGGATGCCTTATCCTGGATCAGGAGCTTCACATACAAAACTGTTTTAAATGATATTGAATAGTTGTGGAAGAAGAGTGCTCAAGGATTATTCAAGGAAACAGAATTCTCCTGTAATAATGGTAGATGAAAAAACTATGCCCATGGACTTTATCATTACTTTATTATTGCTATGAAAACACATATATTCCAAGAAAAAAAAAACATGTATTCAATGTTTTTAAAGTAAAATATAACATTTGTAACAAGTATAGTATGAACTTTTCAATCAATGTAAATTGGAAGTCATATAGATATCAAGATAAAGGATAGAAGTTCAGCTATAGCAGTTGGCTCATTCACTACCAAAGGTGCAGTGTGAAAAGTCTACATGAAAAGAGCCTTGAGAGGAAATAATTAGAGTGTTATTTGGGTGATATAAGACTGTGCTTATATGTTCTGGAACCCACATGAGACGATGTTGATTAACAGGCAACTCCAGCCAACTATCTGCATTCAAATTCCATATTCCATATTGAGCCACAGGAAAGACACTCATCAATGTGTCATATAAGCTGAGACAATGTGATTGCTATCAGGTAAGAATGCAACAGATGTGGCCCAATCACTGTGGTGGCCATTCAACTGATGCAGCTGTGCACCAGTGGATGCATCCCACACCCTTATAGAGTTGTCCCATGAGCCAGAGACAATGTGATTGCCATAAGATGAGAATGCAACAAATGCAACTGACTGAGTATGGCCATTTAACTCATGCAGCTGTGCACCAGTGGAGGCATTCCACACTCTCACAGACTTGTCATGTAAGCCAGAGACAATGTGATTACCATCAGGTGAGAATGCAACAGATGTGAACTAGTCATTGTGTCCATTTAACTCATGCAGCTGTGCATCAGTGAAAGCATCCCACACTCTCACAAAGTTGTCTTCTGAGCCAAAGGCAATGTAATTGCCATCAGGAGAGAATGCAACAGATGTGACTGAATCATTGTGTCCATTTAACTCATGCAGTTGTGCACCAGCAGAGGCATCCCATACACTCACAGAGTTGTCTTCTGAGCCAGAGACATTGTGATTGCCATTAGATGAGAATGCAACAGATGTGACCTGATCACTGTGGCCATTTAACTCATGCTGCTGTGCACCAGTGAAGGTATCCCACACCCTCACAGATTTGTAATGTGAGCCAGACACGATGTGATTGCCATCAGATGAGCATGCAACAGATGCAACCTGATCACTGTGGCCATTTAACTGGTGCAGCTGTGAACCAGTGAAGGCATCCCACACCCTCACAGATGTATCATATGAACCAGAGACAATGTGATTGCCATCAGATGAGAATGCAACAGACAAGACTTTATCTTCATCCAGGATGTTTACCAATGACATTGCAAGACTTCTGCCACCTATGACAGATGGAATGCCAGAGAACTTTGTCTTCCATCCTTGTGATAATAAGCTATCTTGAAACCATGTTGCCAATGCTGAAATATACAGATGTGGTGTTGACATGGCTGCTGGACTTGCAGTAAAGTATGCAGCAAAATTAGCAGCCTCAGTGATGTCTTGTGCAAGACCTTCATTATCCTGTTTTGCAATTAGAATGAATTGTCAAATAAGGCATATTGTATCTTACCTTTATAAACCACTGACAAGCTTGCTGAAGCATAAGTGTGCACTGACTAGACAGTGTTAATAGATTTATGGCCTTTATTCAAAGAAGTACAGAAAAGTTCAGAAAAGTCTTCATTTGATGTTGTAAAGCCTTTTGCTCCTCAGATGTGATATTCATCCCATGATAAACCCAGTGCTGACAGCAATACTGCAACACATCAGATATGTTCTTCTTGACATGAAGGTTTGGCACATCAGAGTCCCAAATGAATGATGAAGGGAAGTTGCAAATATTGAAGTAAAGATCTGCCATCATAATTTGAAAGCAGCACTGAGCAAGCAGAGCATGATGACTGGCTACCTCACAAGACAAATCCATGTTGTAAATCAGAAAATTGCTTGCAGATATCAGAGAAATTTTTGATGAGTGTGTCTGATTAAAAATGAAGTCTGGGAATGAAGCATGATACCAGAAGACACATTCATCTCTGATATAGAGCACAGCATGAAGCTTTTGAACAACACTATTAGCCCAAGTTTTGCAGCAATAGATGTAGAAATATGCTCTCCTGCACAAAGAAGGGTATGCAAAATTTGCAAGCAAGCTGAAACATGGTTCTTGTGAATTCCAAAGAAGGCTTCTGACAGTATTTGCATGTATAAAGTGTCAATTTGGATTGTCGCTTCCAAAGAATCTGAAGATTTATCCTTATCTACAGAGTCAAGCAGCTTCCTCATCAAATCATTCTGCTCTCCTTTAGTGCTGCCAGATGATATATACCTCACTGCTGTTGAAGCATATATGAAGAGGCCATCTGCTTTCTGCATAAGCTGTATAAGCTCAGACTCACCCTGGAATAGTGGAATTGCATCATTCAAGTATGTTGTGATGTCTGTATCCACTTCTTCTTTAGTCACATCTTGGAGATGGCAAATTCTTTCAGGAGTAAAAGACTGACACAAGGCAGCAAGCTGTGGGTCTGGTCAACTTGTGACAAGAAATTTGAGGCCCTTCAAATGACCTTTCTCAACAGTCATGAGCAGTTCTTGAAGAAATGTCAAGCCCCCTTGTCCATCAATCTCATCTAGAGCATCAATGATAAGGAGATATGGTGGTAGGTTAGATGAGTGATTGAAGCCACACTTCTTCCAAGGGCCAACAAGGTCTTGCACCTGTTTTGACAACTTTTTGTTGACAGAGCCTAGCATATCAGCAGCTAACAGAGACTTTGCATACAACTGAGAGTGACAAGCAAGCTGATATACAAGAGTAGGAACAATATTTTTCTGGCATCTTGTGTCTTCAAACTGTTGAGAGCAAAAAAAAGTGGCTTGCAGGCTATTTGGCATCTCAATCCCCTCATCAAAAACGCTAGCTATCATGTATGCAATGATTAACTTTCCTGAGCCTGCATGGCCAGTCATCCAGAAGACATATGGACTTTCTGGTGATGAGTCTCTAGCCCAATCACAGATGCAGTTGAGAATGGAGCCATGTGTTCCTGGTGTACAAGGCCCATGAGACAATGTTGGTGTATCATCAATGTCAATATCAAACAGTGCTCTGTCAGAATGAGGCCAGCTGGCTAGTTTCAGTTCCTACATTTTTAGTCAGTTTACAATGCCCCCATATCTTCATGATTCACATACAGCAAGTAATTCATGTAAATCATGAATATTTCTGTCAATCTTGAGAGCAAGCCTGATCTAAGAAAACTTGATGTCAACTCTCACTGAACACATACACATGTAGGTCACTGTCACACCTGGAAATCCTTTGTCTGTTCTTCAATATCCTTGAATATGCTGCTGATATCTGTCTTGTCTTTCTCATTCTCCAGAAGTTTCTTCCATGTTACCTTTTTGGACATCTCATTGAGTTGCTTGATCTTGCCAACACATCAGCCCCAAAATTGGGGAGAAGTAGCATCAAATACACCCAGCAAAGCCTCTGATTATGTCCTCTGAATCTGTGTCATTGTCTTTGAATAATGCCTTGTTGACAGCAACAAGATGGTCTGTGGTCCTATTCATCAATGCATTGAGCTTGTCATTGTTATTGACAATGGCCTATGGTCCACTCAGCTAATCCATCCCAAGGATAGATAGATAGAGCTTACATTCTTAAGCTTGATGACACTGTTGATAATACTGATAGGAAGTTGAGTGGGCGTTCCACTGACCAATTTGTTGACCTTGTTAATCAAGAGTTCAATGCCACACCAAGCTGTTTTAAACCCATCCTTGATCGTTGAGTCTGAAGGACCATCTATAGAGGCTGGCACACCCATCTGTGGTAAGGCCTGCAACATAGACTCAGGACTTGGACCTGGAGGTATGGGAATTAGTACTGGGATGTAATGTTTGTGATGGCTTAACAGTATCTTCTGCATTGCTGGTGGGAGCTGACATGACAGTGATCAGAGAGCCCAGTGTGCTCAGGATGGTGGCAGTTCCTTCTTTCAGGAAGTGTTAAATCCATGTTCAATCAATAAGAGGGATCAAGCATTCACTAGATCCAGTAAGATGCCCTATGACAGACAGAGCATCTGAAGGACTCATAGGAATAGATTTAGATGCTGATGGCTATGATGACCATTGTGCTTACTTGCAATTGTAGAGCCTTGCACCAAGGAAGGATTTGCAGCGATCAGAGAGCCAACTGTGCTCAGGACAGTGGCAGTTCCTTCAACAAGTGTTAAAGTCACAGTTAGTGTGGGCAACTAGTGTGGCAGATATGCTTACCTTCAGCCATAGAGCCTTGAACTAATAAACTTTGAATGGCAGGTAGTTTCCTGGAGTTAAATTCACACGAGAGGAGACCTGGTTCACAGAAACAGTGATTGGAAGAGATATGTCAGAGGGATTGATCTGGGTGTCATGGGTGTTGCCAACTCCAGATGATGGAGCATGACTTTTAGAAGGGAAAAGTGAGGTTAACTTTTTAAGACTTCATTTGAACCTTGAAGGATGTTGGATTGCCTAAGATGCAGGCATGAGCAATGAGATTGATGAGAGCTTGAGCAAGATGAGTGATGGCTGTATAGAATACTGACCATGTGTGAAGGAGCATCTATGTGAAGATGGCTGTGCACATCATGCTTAAGTGACCCATTGCTCTCCCTTCTCATACTGTAAGTACATACCCACCCCACTGCAAGAATCAAGCAATCAAGCAGTATATATAGTAGATTACATTTTCCTATCTCAAACAACAAAACATTTTTCAAAAAAAAAAGAAGCTTAAGAAAGAAAAAGAAAGACAAAGAGGGGACTAAAAAAATAAATACACCTCCCAAAACAATATGGACTTCACATAATCACATCCTTCTCCCCTTGCCCTCCCACAACCCCTCTTACACATTTCCTCACCCTCCCCTTACTCCCTATACTCCCTACACCCCTCCCCCCCCCTCCATATCCTTCCCCTATTGCTATTACACACAATCCCTCATTATCACCCTCACCCCTCTCTCCATCCTCATTACCCATATCCCACATCTCACTACTACTGCTACTCCTCAATCTCCCAACATTCCCACCCCCACTGCCATTCTCAGACTCAACACATCCTCCTCTTCTTCATCGTCAGAGGTGCTGGCAGAGCTTTCAGAGTTTGATCTAGGCCTGAGTCTCATCCTCAATGAAGAAGGAGCAGGCAGTGGTGGGGTTGGGGTTAGTTTGACCCTTTGACATAGATCCAGGGATGGAGGTTGATGGGTTGGGGTAGAAGCAGAAAAGGATACATGTTGCTGTAATGCTGGTGGGTGCTCATGCTCATGCCTGTGGGGGTTCAGGAAGCAGAGGGTATTGAGGATGCTGGTGCTGGGTTTTGCATCACCTGTGGGATCTTCTCTGGGCCTTGGGGGTTAGGTAGTCAGGGCAAGGGTGGGGGCAGGGGAGTAGGAGGATGTGGAGGAGGAGGAGGAAGTGATGAATAGGTGTAGTTATTCAGCATAGCACTGCATCTATGATGAGTCTGAAATTGTTCAAGCAGAGGAATTGGAGTTCTAATTGGTTGAATTCAGGGAGAGGGATGGCTGCTGATCTGTGGTGAGCATTAGTACATAATCCCATCAAGGGAGGGAAGAAAAGAAGCACACCTTGGCATAATGGGAGTTGGTGTAAGAGGAATTTACTTGCAACAATAACACCAGCAATAACCAATCTATACACATTGTATGAATTGATCATGAACCCATGTCCCATCATCCTATCAAAATACATCAACAACACCAAAAAAAACACATTGTGCATCATTGGGCAAAATTTGAGAATTCTCAGCAGGTAAGCTTCAAGGGAGATGGTGGGGACTTTTTGAGCATGGAATGTTATGGTTGATGGTGGGGGTGGTGAGGGTTGTATGAGAGGCAGTGAATATTGTGCTCCAGAGGAAGTTTTGGCCTGCATGTATAGGGTGGAGGTGTGGGCATGGTGATTGTGTGGGTACTGGTATGGAGAGGAGGATGTGGTGGAAGGCAGGCAACAAGGCATTGTTGGTTGCAGTGATTTGGGTTAGGAGGGGGGCACCTTGAGTAGCTCTGGAGTGGGGTGGGAGTGTGCTTAGAGGTGGCATTGAGGTGGGTGGAAAGAAGACAAGATGAGTGCATGTGATACCCTGATGCCAATACTGAAGAGGAAGCATTTCCTGACCTGCCCCTTACTCCCAAGAGCTCCCAAGAGGCACCACTTACATCATTATATTTACCATTAGGAGAAGTTCTAGCCACACCCTTCCCACAGTCCCCTCCATGTCCTTCCTCTTAGGTGCAATCCTCTCATCACTCTCATCCCCTGCATCCTCACATTCATCATCATCCTCTTCTACCACCTCATCACTTGTATCCTACATCCCACTGCTGCTTCAGCTGCTTCTTCAATGTCTCCTTAATGCTAACCAAAATGCCCACATCATCTCTAGCTCGCAAGTGCCACTATACCCAAACTCAAACTCAAACTCACACCCTGTTGCATCCCCTTTATGGGACATATAGTTGGCTTGTCATCAGTGGGTTTCATATCTGTATCTGTTGTCTCAATGTCTCCCTCAATCTTGGGCTCAAGCTTGATTCAACCCTAGTCAATGTAGAGCCAAGGATGGAGGTAGATGCATGAGATGGGAGTGGGGCAGGGCCATGTCCTTGTAGTAATAGTGGGTGTGGGTAGGGCAAATGTAGATATTGTGGAAGGGAAAGGTAGAGCCCTACCATATGCATTGATCATGCCCATTTGGAACAGGGTGGTCCTGGAGGGGGTGCTAGTGCTAGTGCTTGTGCTTGTGTTGATTTGAGTGTGGGTCAGAAGTGGAGGGTATTGTATTTGCTCATCTTTGAGATCCTCTACAATGTAGTGCAGCCCTGGGGGGTGGACAGTGAAGACAAGGTGTGAAGGAAGTGGAGAATAGGATTAGGCCATTCAACATAGCGCTGCATCTCTGAGGGTGAGATGACAAGTCTGAAGTCATCCAGGACAAGAGACCACAATTCAATTTCAGAGGTGGATGCATGTCAGTTGTACTTTGGTTGGCAAAGAGATGAAGGGCACCAGTGTATTTTGGATCCAAGCCTGCACCTATCTAGCTGGTGTGAGAGAAATTCAAGGTTGAGTGGGTTTGATTAGGAGATAATCAGGCTGCCTTATCTGCCTTCCTCTAACTACATAGGAGAATATTTGCATCACAGAAGAGCCAAAGCTGGCTCCTGTAGAAGTGCTAATCAAGAAGGAGGCCCCAAAAGACCATGAGGAGGTGCCACCAGCAGAATCTCACCTGGTCTCACCCTCAACCACAGCCCTAGCAGCTGCAGCTGAAGACACAGATGAACATTGCCCCTCAACCCTCCATCTCACACCACTTCCACTCCCTCATGAACATGACCCCTGGGCAGATGCACCCCTGTTGAGGGGTGTGCAGTTGGTGGAACTTCTTAGTGCTCATGTTGTTTCATGTGTTGGGGAGGAGGGTGCCAAAGGAGAGAAAGATAGTGGCAGGAGACCATCTATGCAGGAACAGATGTCAATTGTTACCTTCTTCAGGTGAGAAGGACATTGGAAGCCCCAAAGCACAGGAGACTGCTGTGACTGCTAGTGGAGGATGACCCACCTGAGGGTACAGCTGCATTGGTGATGAAGGCTATAGAAACAAACATGGCAATACCTGATCCATCCCCACCAGCACCGCATGCACCAGGACCAAGTCATACCACACCTCCCCAAGAGGGAAGTGCACTTTATGGGTTCAAGAATGAACAAGATGACATGCAAGCATCCAATCCTTGCATGGTCATTCATCTAGGACAAGGAAGTACAGGGCTGGACGTCAGCCTGGTTTGATGCTTAGAACAGGGACCAGTGATGTGTCCTTGCTTGGCCCATGTTCTTCCTGCTCAAAGCCCAGTGGGGATTATACTCATAATGCAAGGCAGCAGGATCAGGCAGTGAAGACTGTTCATCTTCCTCTTCTGGCCATCTCCCTCCTGGTCAATGCTATGGTCTTCATTCTAAACCCGATAAGGTTTCAATCCTGGTATATATCTCCTTGACTGAGATGACCTGCCAAAAACTCAAGAACCTAGAGGGCGATGCATCAGCCCAAGGGCAGAATACCAATTGGGCTGTGGTGCCTAACTTGTGGCCTAGTAGTCTCTTGATTTCTTTCAATCATTTGTCTGGCTTTGATTTTCGATTGCACATTCAAGCTGGCATGCAATTTCGAATGTGTGACAAGAGATTAATTAACCCATATCCCCAGAGTCTGAAGATGCAAAGAACCTCACATGGGTACCATGGAACATGGCCTGTTTGTTAAATGCCTTTGAGTATGAGAACTGGAGCCAGTGGTTTGCAGTGTCTTATTGTTTTGATTTTGCTTCATATTTAACTTTACCTTCCTAACCAACTCTTCTATGAACATTGACTTTCAGGGAGAACATGTGTCCATCTGGACTGGATACCAAGCAGGAACTGAAATGATTCACTGTATCAACAATCTTATTTCACAATCTGAAGGATTCAGTTGCTGTTTGGTGCATTGCCCCTATTGAAAATGGACCATGAACAAGGAATGTAACAATTGCTGGATAGAACCCCTAAGAGTGTTTTGAGTATGGACTGAGATATCAGCCAGGTGAGTGTACAACTTACAGAAAGTGTGACAATTGCCCCATATACATTGGATGCAGCACTATGGGACTGGGTGACTGTGACAATCAAATAAATGAGCTGATACAAACACCTATCATTTGATGATGTTTAATGAGACATACCTGGAGCACACAATAGACACAACTGGTGTTAAACACTAGGAGAAGAGCTTTGCACACTGACATTGATTGTCTATTGTATTCCAGGTGCTGAAGCAATCAAAATTGCTTCATGTATGTCCTTCATGCTTGTCAGTAATGTATTATGTAGTGGGATGTGGCGCAGAGTAAAATACCACAGAATAAACACAATAAATGATGTTGTAGTGAAATTGGTCATAAATGATAGCACCAGGAAGGTGATGAGTAAATTATTAAAGATGCTTGTAATGGAGTCCATGCATGAAAAAGTGACCAGGTAGGTGATTAAAGTTGCTGATCACAGAAGACTCAGTAGAGATCTAGTCCATTATCACAATAAGTATAGCCTTACCTGTGGCAGATACCCAAAGGATCAGCAAGCTGTACAAGACCCATTTCTTTTTTGAAAATAGGATCCATGCCCTCCAAATAATAAGGCTTTCATTCAAGAGAATCTAGAGTAGTGAAAAGAGTTAACAAAATTAAGGTTACTGCCAATACATTGAGTGCACCTCACTGGTGGTAGCTCAGTCCATTGTGAAACCATATTCCACAGGCCAATCTGTCCTTCCACTGATATTTGTTTATCAGCCAGTGGCTTGCTCAGGTTCTCTATCATTGATGAATGGAGTGTCATTGCAGGTGTCCCAGTCTGGATAATGACACTTCTGGTGGCCACTAAAACTCCAAATATTATCATACATAGTGTATGCTTTGATGACAGTGTCCCATTCCATCTGAAAGCTATTTCCAAATATAGGTATCATATCATGACATGAACATTACATACTGAACTATTGTGTAGACAGTTAAGATGGCCATTGGTAATATGATGACTATTAAATGCAGCCATGTCAGCTAGTTGATACCTTCAAAACCTGGCAGTTGCCCTACATAGTGAACACATCAATGCAGGCAGTTGCCCACCTGGGCAATTGCCCAACATGCTAAAGCCAAAGAAAACTGAAATAAATGCCTGCTAGCTGAAAAAATTCTTCAAAAAAAACCCTTAAAAAAGCGAAAATTGTAAAAGCAGGTAGCATAGCATTGATGGGAGGTAGTGGACCCTTGTGATATGTTCTCTGAGTAGATTTAGGAGATTCATATGTTTTCTGAGCAGTGAAAATGTCAAAAAAGCGAAATTAGATTTGATGTCATTGATGGATAATGATGGACCCTTTCATATATGTTCTGTATACATTTTTAGGAAATTTCATATGTTTTCTCATCAATACAAACTTAAAAAGCGAAATTAGATTTCACAGCATTGATGGATAAAGATGAACCCTTTCATATATGTTTTCCTATCAATAAAAACTTGAAAAAGCGAAAATAGATTTGATGGTATTGATGAATGATGATGTACACTTTCATATATGTTCTTTGTATATTTTTGATATGTTTTCAAAGCAAAAAAGGGAAATTAGACAGAATGGAATTATACATGATGATAGACTTATATGTTCTCTGAAAACTTTCAGAGATCTGATATGTTTTCCCATCAAACAAGCCTCAATTGACATCAAAAAAGCAGAAACTGTGTTATAGCACTCAAATACCATTCATGGGCTATTGAGAAAGCTCTGATATGTTTTCATAATATATTTGAAGAGATTTAATATGTTATCCCACCTCTGGCTGCTTAGATGGTGGGTAGGAACAAATGTAGCACCAATGAGGCTGCTTTTAGTGACCTCCCATGTTTATTTGGTGAGGTGAAACAATACAGCTCAAAAAAGAAAAAGAAAGTAAAAAAGAGATGAGATATGTATGATATGTACTAATGATACAGGGAGAGGTGGGTGGGTTCATGAAAAGACTATATGATGGTGTGTACTCTGGTAATGATCACAAGGTAAGGATGAGAGAACAAGAAGAGAAAGAAGGGGCAAGACTAACTATAGATTGGGAACTCATTGTGGAAATATAAATATTGAGAGCACAAGTTCTTAAATCTATGGTAAGAGACTCAGTATATGAATCAACAAGGTGAGAGAGAACAATGTCTCACAAAGCAGAGTAGCAGGCAGTCAACTAAAGTACAATATGAAAGCAACAACAAGATGCTACTCTGTGAAGTTAGGTCAAAAGAGACCCTGGTGAGAGAGTGAACAAAAAATGCTCACCTATGCTGCACATGATGTAGATGTGATGGTGAGATCAGTGCAGGAAGTTGAATGACTTCTTGGCCCTACTGTTTTGGCACAGCCTCTGCCTAACCAATGGCACTGCACCAGGAATGGCCTAAAGTCAAATATGGAAAGACAGGTGACTGGGCTGCTGAGAGAGCACCCACTTTGGAAATGCCCCTTACTCTTGGAACCTGCATTTACATTGATCAAAAAGTGGAGAGGAAGGGATGGATGTGAAAAAATGCTTGTGGATGACCTTTGGAGGACATTCAATGATCTAGATAAATCAGTATAAATAAACCCATCAATAGTCGAAAATCAGCTCAGCTGTGACCTTATTGGTGATCAATTAATGTAAAGATGGTTTAAGACACTATACCTTTAGGTTTAGAATTTTTCTACTCTGAAAACTAGCCAAGATCAGGTGGATGGAGGTGTGCCACAGATCATTAGTGACATGAAAGATTCAACAGCTCTTCTCCTGCTTTCCTTGGGTGACATTATGGATTTTCTCTGTTAAATACCTAGCTATACTGTATAAGTACTAATATATTTAACAGCTTCATGAGCTCAGAAACACTTGTTCAATACTTTGTGGCACACATTAAACAAATGTAAACAATGTCTGATCTAAGCTTCATCACCTTTTCTCCACCCTCTCACATGGACAAATATTGTGTTTTATATCTAGAAAGCTAGGATGAGTGTATGAGTGCCATTTACAAAAGAATCTTGTGTTTTCAATACAGATTGACCTTAGAATCACTGATTCAATCTGTTGTAGCAAATACTTGGAGAATATTGCATGAACTAATGTTCTGTCTGCTTCATCAATATCATGAGTATTATTTTTGACTTCCTTGTAAAGTATATTATCTAAAGAGGGTATATCATATGATCACACACATCTGATCTCACACACTGGTGGGCTTTTCATTTTTCACATGGATGTAATACTACACTTCATGGACTTGTCAGAAAATTAATTTGTAGCTGGAGATAAGTAGGAATACATGTATTTAGTGTGTAGGGAATGTTGTGGAAATAGGGAGCATTGAAAATATGCAGAACACACCTAAATGATGGCATATACACACATGTTCCATGCCCAAAATGTGTCCTTTTAATATATCTTGGATGAAATTGCCCCCAATTTTTTTATTCAAGCTTTTATTCAAGCTGTATGTAGTAGATACAGTACTCTAAGATGTATTGGCATATTCTAATAAATTTTATGACACCTCACTCTGTTACGATCTGATGGTGGCAATGTATGCATGTCCCATTGTCTTTGTGTTTGCACTCATAAAGACCTTTATTACTTACACAAAGATATTATACTTACATATATACTCACTTATTTACATACAGACACCCTCAGTCAAGTGTACGCAGACTGAGGGTGAGTCAATCTTTACTTACATTATGGATTTTTTACTTATGGTACCTAGATTAGATTTACTTATACTCTATATTCTAGGTCAGATTCTAACAGGTTATGGGATTGCTGCTCCATACACTCTGAGTATGAGGATAGAATCTTGACCTACTGAAAGGACTGCTTTGCCTTTGATCTTATCTTGCTGGACCAACTGTCTGATCCTTAACTGACGTGTTGATGCGTGAATCTCTATGTCTAATACAACAACTATACTGTGCTCCCCATGTCTCCTACTCCTAATCCTACTCCTGATCAGGGAACTACCCCTACTCAGCCAAGGGTGCAGAATTATGCAAGACTGACAGCTCGAGCATGCCCATGGTCACTTTAGCCAAGATCTCAGTGCCATACAAAGGCAATCTGCTTGAAAAGGATGATGGGAAATACACATTGTGGGCCCATGGCCTTAAAAACCAACTCATTCTAAATGGACTGTACGAGTACATTTCATTACATCCCCCCCTTCCACATCTGATATACAAACCCCAGGCCTCTCGTCATTGGAGATTGAATGACCAACTCACATGCTCATTCATCTTGACTGCTCTATCTGCACCCAAGGTGAATCTTTTCAAGGAAGAGATGTCTGATGCAATGGGGTTATGGAAATCCCTGAAGGAAAGACACAGTGGTGCTGGACCAGTCCAACAGGTTCATCTTCTGCAGGAGGCCTTCACCACAAAGTTTTCAGCAACGGAATCACTTACCAAGACCCTCGACACAATATACGAGAAAATTGACCATGCATTTGAAGCAGGTGAGGTCATGAGTGACCTCTTGAAATTGATCACTGTTCTGGCTGGCCTGTCTGACAAAACCTTGGTGAATACTCAATCTATCATCTCTTGTGACATCTCTACATCTACAACAAGCAAACCATACACACCCTTGGACATCTGATGCTTCCTAGAGAACAAGCAGATGCTCTGTGATGCTGATAAACAAACCCTTGATGCCAATTCTCTCCCCACTACACTCATCATGAAGACCCCAAAGCATGATGGCTCCCACCTCATCTGCACTGGATGCAAAGAGAAGGGGTGCACCAGCTTTACTGGCCACACTCATCCATGGTGTATCCTGGAGGGGGGAGGCATGGCAGAAAAGATGCTGGAGGAATCAAAGACAGCACGACTTGCTCACTTCAAAGCAAAGAGAGAGGCAAAGGGAAAGGGTACGGGGAAACCAACAAAGATCACAATTACGCCTACAGGGGGATCTGCATTTACAGTTGAAGGTGACTCAAGTATCATTGCTGCATATATTGCCACACAAACTACTATGATGGGTAGCACCACCAACTGAGTGGAATTTGCAGGACTTGCTTCAGATGCGATTCCAGATGAGGAACTTGAGTTCGACGCATGGATGATGATGGAGGACGAGCCTACAACCAGTATTAACTGGCTGGACTTCACAAAACTTGATACATCTGAAACCACTTTGAGTGCCACCATTCCTTGTGAAGCATATCCATTTTATCTCAACACTGGAGCAATGGTACATATCTCCCCTGATGCACACAGTTTCGAGTCCCTGTGCAAAATCCCTGACCATCCAATCCATGGTATAGGTGGCTCTTCTATAGCTGCCACTGGAATAGGATGCATCCACATACAGATGTCCAACGACACTTACCTCACCATCGATAATGCCCTACACATTCCCAAATCCACTGTTCAACTACTTTCAATCAGCTCCCTTGCTCAAAAGGCAAAAATCAATGCCTTATTTGATGACATTGGTGTGACCCTCTTCCACAGAGACACGAAGGTCCATATTGCTAGTGCCACTCTTCTCCTACTCAAAGACCTCTATGCTCTCAATGTCCACACTGAACAAGCCCTTGCAGTTCATGGTGCACCCAATATCAAATCCTGGCACTTTCGACTTGGACATGCCAACTACCAGTCCATCCTTGAGATGGCTAGGGCAGGGATGATCGAAGGTATGCCCTCCACCTTTCCTTCAAAGCCACCAAAATGTGACCATTGCATATTGGGTAAACAGGCTAGGAATGTTGTGCCAAAGGTATGGGAGGAGGGACCAGGACATAGGGCAACAAGAAAGCTAGGGATTATCTGGGTAGATCTTACTCAGAAGTCTGCTATCACATTGTGTACTGGAAATAACTATGTCATGAATATTGTCAATGACCTCATGAATAAGCCCTGGTCTGTTCCTTTGAAACTGAAGAGTGACACATTTGGGGAACTTCAGCCATGGATCCTAGCATGCAAGGTTGAAACAAACCTTAAGGTTGGCATTATATGTTCTGGAAATGACTCTGAAATCATCGCAAAGGAGAACATTGCCTGGTACAGGTTGAGGGGCATCACAACTCAATGCAGCACAGTTTATACTTCAGCTCACATGGGACAAGTTGAACGAATGCATCAAACATTGATGGGGAAAGCTCTGAGTATGTGCCTGTCTGCAAAATGTCCTCCCTATCTATGGGATGAGTTTCACCTCATGGCAGCACATCTTCATGGAAAAACTAAGATGTCAGCTGTCAAGAACATGACTCCTGATGAACTATTGTATTTACAAAAACCAACTACTCTTACATTTGGGAAATCAGCTGCAAGGCATTTGTGAAAATCCTGACAAACAACCCAAAGGTATATCCACGTTCAATTGAATGCACACTCATTGGCTATGACCCAAGGGCCAAAGCCTACAGGTGCTATGATCAGGAAGCAAAGAAGGTTTACAGCTCTTACCATGTTCAATTTATTGAGAGTCATAATGGACCTACACCTGCAGCTGAACCAACATTACCACCAAATGTATCTGTGGATAGCAACTTCCCCACCATTCATGACATCGTGAAGAATGCAACCAACAAACCCAATATCATCCCCAATGACAACATCACCTTACCTGATCCAGATGATACTGCCAACCATGATCCAATACTTACGATACCCACCAACAGACCAGATCTACCCAATTCAGCAGCAGACATCTTACCAGAATTACCTCAATGTTCCAATCGCATTCCTATTCCCACCTCAAGAATAGACCCAGATAACCTATGAGAAAGTCCCATACAATGTGCAGTCCAAGAATCAAAGGAGTCCACAGAATGTATCAGAGATGCAAAAGCGGAGAGACAACATGCACTGGCAGAATTATATCAAGACACGCCAGGTGATGTCAATGATGTGGTGCCTGGGGACCCTGATCTTGATCACGTATTGGCAGTGCTTAATGAAATTAACCTGGAACTGGACATTGATCCCACTGATCCAAATATTGAGGCACCAAAGACATGGAATGATGCATGAAATTCCCCAGATGCCGAGATATGGAGGGCTGTGTATCTGGACGAACTGAAGTCCCTGCGAGAAATGGGTGTGTATAAACTCATACCATGATCTGATGTACCAGCAGGTCATTGAATACACCGTGGCCAACCTGTATTTGCATTGAAACAGGACAAATTAGGCAACATTGTATGTCACAAAGTTTGACACATTCTCCAGGGCTTCAATCAGGTATACGGTCAAGATTATACAAAAACTACCTCACCTACAGTGCATGGCAAATCATGGCATATTTTATTACACTTGGCAGCAACATGGGGGTGGGACATAACCCAGGTTGATGTCAAGACAGGTGGTTTTAGTATGTAGGGAGCTTACTGACATACTGTACCTGATCAGAAACTTGTTCAGACTAACATGTAGGGTGAATTGCATGTCAATGACCTTATGTGTTGCCTCAATTCCTTCTTTAGGCCATAGGCATACACATATACTATTTAAATCTCATGTATCTAATATTTCTGTCAAGGATGTTAGGAACGACAAATTTATTTCTGGCAGAACTTCATAATCAGCATTTTTCAGGAACTTGGCCACACTTCAAATGACCCTTGATGAACCCTTAGATTCAAACTAGACTAACAAATTTGTTGTTAGTCCCAAATAAGCACAAGTATGATGCCTCTGACTCCTACTTGTTTACATTAAATTTTATGCATAGCAGAAAGGTGTCAGTTGTGTAACTGAAGCTTTATATATTGAGGTTAAATCATGGACAATATCTATTCCTTCAGGTGACCTGGATTGCAAGATATTCTTTCCAAGTTGTGGAGGTGCAAATATGGTCCCATTAAATAGTCTGTGGTAGAACAGGTTTAGA
>JABAJS010007758.1:0-24991 GCA_018221635.1 Tephrocybe sp. 10521TJB
GGGTAGCATCGTTTAACACTTTTAACAATCTGTAACAGGGGGAGAGGCAGGGAGGGCAAGTCCCTGGAATGATTACCAAATAAAGGTCAGTCTAAAAGAGGTAGTTCTCATACAATCTTGGACTTCTGACCTGGCACTGAAAAGGTTTAGTCTGATCAATTGGTACTGTTTAAATCTGTTAAAATGTTAAATTTGTTAAATGTATTGACTTGGTGTTAACTAATGCTAAGGCTGTTACCTGTCAGCAAAGTGTCGCCTACAAGTTTACAGATGTGATATACATTTTTTTAAAGAGAATGGCATTACTGTTGACTGGATTTGACTGGCCCCTTTTCTCTTACATAAGAGAGAAGCATTCTTTCACATGAAATATTTATCTCTGAGAAGTTTGAGTCGATTGAACATGACATCATCGCATACTAAGTCATCGGGCAAATTTATAATCTAATCTGATAATTAATTGATCACTTGGCTTGGCTTGTTCAAAGTGACTTGACTGGTCTGCGTGATATTGTCATATTGACGGATTCAATGTATAGATCAGCCTCTGTCGAGTGCAGGTTGAGTGTCACGGTAAGCTTAGTTTTCCTTTGTTGAGGATTTTGGACCAAAACATTCACTCACAAATTGGAAAATTATCTCCCTCAGGCCCCACAAATGCACATCTATGTTGGAAGGATGGACAGGGATTATATGATCCACATGGCTATGAAATGTGGGATCTGTATAAGCTTTGAACATATTCCCATCATCTCTCCTTGACCCTCTACTCTCTTGGCATGATATTTTTATCTTTTTTGACAGCTCTGGGCTCCCATTCTACAGAGATAGAGCACCATCGGATGCAAGCAGGAAAGCCATGAACTGGGTAAGCAAGTTAAGCCAGTGGTCATCCTATGGATGCAGTATGGATAGCGAGCTCTTGTACCAGGTTTGATGGTGCTTTCTAGAATCTCAAGATCTCATCTGGATTTGTCCCATTGCTTTTACAGTAAGTTGCTATCTCCTGGACAGAGACTATATATAAATATCAGGCACACTAATGGCAACTCGTGTCTAGAAAACATCTTCAAACATTCAGGTTCACCAAAATGTTGCCTGTAGCATTCTGCTGTCAAGTACCTTTTCCACCTTCTCTATCTGAGTTGGATAAAGCACCATTGCATTCTAATGAGGGACCCTGGATTTTAACCATGCAAACAGTGCAACGACAGGAATGAAGTCACCAGCTCACCCACTACAATAACTTTGAACCCCTTCAAAGTCAAAATGTTCCCCAAAACCACCCTCACAGCCCTTTGCTTCCTCACCATAGCCTCTTCTCAGCAGGTCAGCACCTGGACTGCTGAGGTTTATCTTGCCTTGATCTGGTATTAATGTATAATTGATGGTGGTTATGTTGTTGCATTTACCGGTGCCATGACCATTGATGCTAACTGGTGCTGGACAATGGGCTCACGAGGTCGGTGGCTACACCAACTGCTACACCGGCAATGAGTGGGACACCACCCTCTGCACTGATAATGTCACCTGTGCTACCAACTGCACCCTTGATGGTGCTTCGTATGCCTCGACTTACAGTATTACCACTAGTGGCAATGCCCTCACCCTCAACTTTGTCACCACTGCCAGCCAAAAGAACATTGGCTTGCAACTTTAGTTCTTAAACTCTGATACTGAGTACCAAATATTCAAACTGGTCAATCAGGAGTTCTCCTTTGGATGTCAATGTCTCCAACCTCCCTTGCAAGCTTAATGGCACTCTCTACTCTGAGACCCAACCTGTTCTACATGTATGTATAAATAAAGAGCACTTCTTCTCCTGCACTTTGAAAGAACATCATCTGGAAAGCCACAAACTTGGAAAGCAAGTCAAGTCACCCCATGAATGCAATTAGCATGAAATCCTTGTATTGCAAATTCACTGGACACTATTCTGCATATTACTCTTGATGTTCTCTTGACTTATACAGTACATTTGCCAAGATAGTAAGTTGCTCTTGTACAACTATCGAGAGGACATGTCATCCATCTCTATAATATCAGCTGTAACTTGCTATTCGGTCCAGGCTGCAGGCAACGTCATATTCTCCAGCTCTTTCACCTCTCCATCATCTCCCCTCTCCACCAATGCCTTCTCGATGGCCTCCTTCACTCTCTCTGCTACCATCTTCTCCACTCTTTCTTCCATCTCTTGCATTTCCATCTCTTGTTTTGTTTGTGTTGTGATTTTGGGGTTATAATGAGCTATCACACAGGTTGTTAGACCACTGGGGGCCAAACTCATAAGGAGTTTGCTCTCTACTATATTAGCCTTATATACTGTATGTACTGTACTACTAGAATCTTCTACAATATACTATATGTTTCTCTACATTCTGTTGCTCAGTCAGCCAATTGCATCGGCATCGGCATCGGGCCTATATTGCTGGATTACCAAATCGGGTAATACACCAACAGTTTGAAGCTGAAAAATCACGTCAAACCATTGAATCATATCTCATAACTTGTAATCACTCACCTGTTTTCTAAACTTCTCCTGTGCATCCATGTATGCCCCTTTGAGATTTTCAGCCTCTGCATCAAACGTAGAACTGCGAGGCTGGAAAGTCTTGCCAATCAGGCACCAACTCCCCTGTTGCAAGTGAGAAGGAAGGTCCTTCTCCTTCTCCATCTCCTTCCCACACACTCGCTCAAGAACCTGCACAATGGAGCCTGCTAGGCAATATCAGTTTTGGTCCAAGAGTGAATACAGAGGGTTCTTTTGTCGAATTACGGTAGCAAGGATGATGACGTCGGCGAAGTAGATGGGATGATCAGCGGGGAAGTCGAGTTTTCCAACTAATACATAATTTTGACCCTGTTTCGGTTTACTGTTGGGTACCCATTCAACAGTGTCTATCGAAGCGGCACGAGAGGCTGGAGACTAACTGGATGACAAAGAATTGGAGGAGGTTGAACGGATACTAGACGGCGAGGATGCTGATGCGGAGAACTAGGATCTAGATATAGAAAAGGTGTTACTCAGGCTCCAGGGTCGAGATCGATGCTCAGCCTCCTCGAGGCCCGCACGTCTCTCAATCACAAAGTAGTAGAGGAATCCCTAACCGTCAAAAGTAAAAACTCGTGTTGGCTGATATTGCTATGTATAAATAGTTGCAGGCAGACGGCAACCATCCGAGTATAATCGAATATTTGAGTTAAGCAGAGAGTTAGGTAGTGATCGATGTGAAAAGATCCGATCTGAAGTTCGTGCCAGCGGGGAGCAGGTGGATTATCTGACATCGAGCACAACTTTAGAATGCGAGAGAGTAGAGGTGATACGCGTTTTCTGAACGAGAAGGACATTTCGGTTGACTTGAGTCTCTTAAGAGAGAGAGAATTGTGTAGACACGAATGTGTCTAAGAACATGTTCCTGTGACGACACACACAGTCCAATAGCAGACGTCGACAGGGATAATAGTTTTCATGTCTGCATTTCTACATAGACAGCACGGACCGCATATATGGATAGAACTCGACAAGAGTAATACTTTTCAAGGTGGCCCAGAGGCAAGGGGAAGAATCCAAGGAAGAATAATAAAGACTCTGAAAGAGAAGTGGCGATAAGATAATCAAACGATAAACATCAACTGCTACACCGGGACACCCACCACCCCGATGCTTCGACCTACGGTGTAACTACCAACAACAATGCCCTCATCTTCAACTTTGTCACCACTGCCAGCCAGAAGAACATCGGCTCCCGCCTTTACCTCTTGAACTCTGATACCGAGTACCAGCTTTTCAAGCTGCCAGTGGTCAACCAGGAGTTTAGCTTTGACGTCGACGTGTCCAACCTCCCTTGCGGTCTCAATGGTGCTCTCTACTTCTCTGAGATTGACGCCGATGGTGGCATGGCCAAGTATCCCGCCAACAGGGCCGGTGCCAAGCACGGAACTGGTTTCAACATGGGGAAGGTCAGTGTCCCTCCCACAATTAGATATACTGCTATTTTTTCGATGTATTTGACTACCTCATTAGATTTTGGTTCACGGAATCGGACAGTTGGCCTCTTCCACGCCTTTCAGGGTGCCTGTAACGGCGCTGGCGACTACGTCAATGACACGCATGTTGAGGCCAGTCCTGCTCGGGGATGCCCAGATAGCCAGGCACCCTATAGGTGAATCTATCTTGTTTCGGCTCAAGGTTTTGGAAATGTAACACACCTTTTCAGATAACGTCGTGGATTACAGCAATGATGCATGCCGTGTCCGGTTCACTCCTGGCTAATATAACCGCGCCGCGCAAATTTTTAATCGATGATCATGCTGAGAATGTGGACGGGTGGAACTATATCCTTACTACGCACGTCAGTACCTTACATATGTTCTCAAACACCTTTACTTTGCTTTTGAACCTTTCCCGAATTCCCTCGCATTCTTCTTATGCTTCCTTTCCCGGAATGAGCTTTAATTAGATGCGTGCGCGCGCATGGTGCTGACCTTAGCTCAGACACATGATAATGTGAATTATTATTCCTTGAAAGCGCTTATGGACTACCAACTACAAATCCGTCAGAGACGCAAGCTAAAATTGTGTATGTGTCTAACAAATCTGTTCATGCGATTCATGACTGGCAACTACAAGTTTTATACACTTCACTCGGCAGCACGAATAAAGGATATACAGTGGAAGAGCTCTGACAGTGTTACTACCGCTAACGCAGATATATGGTCAGGGTTGGCCAACTCAACAACCTTCCATCGAGTAGGCTCAACGGGCTGAAAGCATTTCTAAGTTAGTGTTTTTTGACACCAGAAGATTGGACTCACTAAAAAATCGGTTCCCGATAATAGCCAGACACTGTTTACTTCCTGCATGGAGAGACTGCCATCGCGCTCTAAACGAAACACTGCCTCTCTTTCTGGTCTTGCGAAGTTCTGTTTCAGATCGCCCAAAGAAGAGAACAACTGGCCGCGGACATATCTAGCGTAGTAGGTGTGTGAGGACATTCGTTATAGAAAGTACATATAAAGATCCCCACCCTGTTTTCGGAAGTGGCTTCGGATTATTGAGAAGCTCTTGGGCCACTCGGTGCGTTCTCATCGGTCCTGTTAGGTCTTTACAATTGCTATTGATGATGTCGACTTCCGGAATGAGAAACTCCGCGATAGATCGTAGCACGCGTCGCGTCCAACCTGGAGGGTGGATACCTTCGAGTGCATCATTCGATGTTATGAAATCGGAACGGGAGCCTAGTTTTTCGACATCCGGATCGAGGGACATGGTTATGGTAAGTGTGTGTAAAAGAGAAGCGTTTGTGGTGATAAGCGTTGGGAATTCAACAAGATATCTGTAGGTTGATACCGAGACGTAGTTTTAAATAAGGTGCACAAGGACAGCTAACAACAAGGTATCTTGTTGGCATGTACAACGGAATATAAGAATCCATTTAGTAACCGGGTATAGTAGTTATCTAAGTACAAGAGTATATTTCCAGAATAGGGTACCGTAGTTGACTTTTGTAGACGAGTTGGAATTATGTGTGATATGTAGTTTAGATAGGCCAAAGGGCTATAACATGGCGAGAACAAGCGATGCATTGCACAGCAACTGATTTCAAGAGCACGACACACGAGTTTACCATTTGAGATACTTTTAGTATATTGTAATTACTGTTATAGAAATAAACGCTCGATGCGACTGCGTTATTGCACAATAAAAGATGAAGAGTAAGAGAGAACTGAAGGCCTCGACTGGAGTTGATATAAGAAATCTGGATGGTCATGGTGGTACATTTGTCTGGATCCTGTCCCAGTCGATATGTCCGTTCTTGAACCAACTTTGCCTAAAATCCAATCCAGGCACATGTCGGTTGACCCTAACGGGAGTTAGCGTAAGGCTTGTTAAACGGAATGCGTTAAATTTGAAGTTGTCGAGCATTTTAACCGGGTTCGTTGACACTTTTTGAATAGTCAAACTAGACAGAAGCGGCACATCAATCGTAGCCGTGCCCGTCTCCGTCTCCAACGAAAACCGTCGACTCCCCTTCAATGAGCTTGTCGGCAACAAAAGCTTGGAGATGACCAGAAAACTCCTTCAATAGATAGGCACAATCTCCCAATGTGATTTCACAGTTGGTGAGGATAAGCCGTTGGAGAGAGGGACGGGTCTGCTCCCGTTGAGGTATACCAGTGGATAATGCAAACATGAGGGGAAGCTGATTGCGATGACTTTGCCAATCCAGCTCTGTCAATGAGTGATAAGAAAAGTTGCCGATGGCCGTAGGACAAACGTTTGTAACTCCATCAGTTGTTGGGAGGCGGACCGTCAGTTTATCACCCAGGTAACCCCTTCCCTCACCAGCCTCACGAAATTTGCTGAATCCTTTGAAAACACGCCTCAGATTTTTCTCGGTCCACACAACGCCATCGTCAACGGTGACTGTGACGTTAAACGGAGTGTGCGATTTGACAAATTCTTCCATGCAGCAAGAGTATGTCTTTTCTTCAAAAAACTTTGTGATGTCAGGGCGAAGTTTGATGGTGAAATGGGGGTGGGGAGTTGTCTCTACACGAAATGCGAGTCCTACTCCTGTTGGATCAGGTTCCAGGTAGTGGTTCTTATTCGCCTTGAGGTTCTTCACCTCTTGGGGGTCCTCGCTATCTGAATCGTAGTCCAAGGCTACGTCGAACTGATCGTTCTGATCGAGGATCGTGTCAATGTGACGCATGCTCTCTCCTTCTTCGCCTATGATCATGGATGGACCGTAGGAACCCAATGATGGACCACAAGACTCCAGTAATAGACCATAAGAGCCTAGTGATTCATGAGTTGTCAGGTAGTTACTGAGCTCGAGATCATCGTCAGTTTCAAGCTCGTCAGGTTCAGCATGCGAGATCGACGGCGACTCATCGACATGGTGCAAAGGTGAGCCAGGTTGCAACCGGGGTAGATGGTCTTGGGATGTTCTCGAGTGATACATCCACATAAGTGCAATACATGTAAGACCTAGGCCCAAGGCCCCAATGACTGGGGCATGAAGGCGGGTGATGGTCATATTCTATTCAAAATGTCAGCAGATCCAGGATATTCAAGGTTTAATCAAACACTTACGTAGTATAAACTTTTCGAAATTGGATGATTTGTCGGCCAGGAATATCGAACGAGATAACGTTTATAAGAGAATCACAGTTGCGACATAATACAATAAGTGACAAACCAACTTGGGCAACAAGAAGGTTGGACCCACAGGTGTAGTGCGTTATTCGAATTAGGTGTCAATTGTTCTTCTCCTGGTCAGAACAACTATTATATGCAAGCTCGGGGCTTCACTTTATGTGAAATAATGAGAACATACATACAATTGAAACAACCTGTCTGCGCCGAATTTCCTATCTCCGGCCAGCGATCAGGGTACAACAGTCTGCTGTAAGAATTGGTGCCAGCCAATCCGGTTTTCCGAAATCAGTTAAGCGCGCAAATTTTATTGATATTTTCTTTCTGATAGCCTAGAGCACAGGAAGAATGAGCTGGATGGGCCCAACGTGCCATCGTGAGGAGAGGTCGGAGTCTCAATAACAACGTCTTAAGTGACTAGTCAACCACGTTCGATGTTCAACTTCCACTACACAAGGCTAAGAGCTTTATCCTGTTGGAATTGAACCTTTAAAGAAAAGTTCACGTCTATCTAGTGATACATTTTCGATGTCCTTTTGTCTGTTCGCTTTGAAGCAGAGTTCTGGCTAGTCTCGTGTTGAGATGGTTGGAAGGAGACAGTGGTGAACCGTGTTAGATTTTTACACAGAATGCATCTACGGTTCGTTTGTTATTTTTTTTCTGGTTGAACCATACATATTGTTTTTCTAACTGCAACTATCCCTTCAAGATTCTGTGTCACGAGATAACTTCACATCGGAAAGCGGATATACGCAGCAAGAGACTAGCGTTCTCGTGGACGAGAAATGAACATGATGAACAGTGTGTTATGGTAAAATTAATTTCACCAATGCCGCCTGGTTTTAATGCCCCCCCCCTAACATTTTACCCAGGTGGCGCAAGATGCCAAGTGGATTGATGCACTAGAGGTACTTGCCTTCATATTCCCCATAACGCCCAAGATCGACATGCGTGCGATTGGCGTACAGGAGACCATCCATATCGAATATGATCAATAGGCTCATCGTACTAGGATGATCTACTACACGACTGCGTGGCGAGAACCAATTTGTGTGCAAGAAAATGCACTTGATCGCCTGCTGTGGGAAATGTGCATGTCTTAAGTACGTACGCAGCGTCTTTTATGTACTCTTGTATAACTCATAGTTCTCTGTCCATCTATCTAGAGCCCTATGCATCGCTGTCTTCTCGTGTATAGCGGTCATTATAAGACGATATATGCATACACTTGGTCGTCACTAGCCTTTATGTCTACCTTCATGAACTTTTGTCCCCGCGAAATCCCCTTGGTAGAAATGGTGTTTGCCGAGAGTGTCTTGATCCAATGGCCCGGATGGAATCCCACAGGTCTTGTGTATGTCGCTACCATGACAGGCATTGGCGCTAGCATCACTCCGAAGACACCATGGGGTGAACTTCATATGTTACGAGTCTAGTGATGCAGCGTGAAATTCCAAAGGTAAGTATGATTGGTAACCAACAAGAGCCCCGTTTACACTGACTAAAGTCAGGGCAACTATATAAAAGGGCATTATACTCGTACCCCATTCTCTATCGCTTAGCTGGTCCTGAGCATCGCTTCTAAGCACCCATATTGGTTTGAAACCAATACGATTTTCAGCGGACCTGACCACTTCACCAAATTCACTACTGCCTCCGATCTCATCATCATCGCTCACGTTGGTGCCTCCACCCTTGTCACCACTACTCCCACTGGCAGCGAAGCTGACGCCTCGTCCACCGCCAAAGCAGGTCATGCCGCTCAGGCTGCTGCGAACCTTGTTGAGCGTGGCCAACCTCCATTAATAAGTCATTTTCATGATGTGAGAAACCTTGTCGAAGACTACGAGTTAAATGTTCGTCATTTCGTGATGACACAGCGTTTTTGAGAACTTTGGAATCAGGGAGGTCGACTAGGTGTGTATCTTTTCTGTGTGTCCGTGGCGCAATGTCTGACCCCGTTCTTTCAATGCGGTCATGACTGTTAGTATCAGTACGATCATGTTCAACCATTGGCCACTTGTGTCGCCCCCCTATCGGAGGTGTTTCATATGACATCCTCATTGACCACAGCCTTTGGTCCGCGAAGTGGATCATCCCAACCTCGAGAACGATAGGGGTGCCCCCTAGCGCCACGCAATCCACTTTAGGACACTGCCTCGCCGACGTCAACTGCAGTGCGCCCCACTTCTCCTTAGGTATAAAAGGGCGACTAAATTGGCGATGGAGAGTATCAGCCTCACCTTCCCAACTCATCACAAACTTTCACACTATACAGCACTATCAATCGACCATGAAATTCTCCACCTTCGCTTTGACTGCTATCGTCGGCCACGCTACCCTTATCACTCCCTCTTTGGGTGCCCCAACCCTTGAAGGCCGTGATCTCACTGAGGTTGGTCTTTTGTTTTTATCATGTTTTCACGAGCTCACCATTCTTAATTTGCAGAGAGGGTACAACAACAATTATAACTACGGCTACTCCAACTCCAATTGGCGTCAGCCCTCACGCTGGAACCCTTTGAAGTCCTCATACAGCAACGGCGGTAACGGAGGAAACGGTGGCTGGAGCAAGAATGATTGGAACAATGACTCGTGGTGGAATCCCAAGAGCAGTGGTGGGAATGGTGGGAACGGTGGAGGAAACAACAACTGGTGGGGAGGAAGCTCGGGTGGTGGTAACGGTGGGAATGGCGGGAGTGGTGGAAACGGAGGCAATGGTGGAAGCAGCAGTGGTAGCTGGTCTTCTGGAGGCGGTGGTAACGGCGGTAATGGAGGCAACGGCGGAAACGGTGGTAATGGCGGGGGCAACAACGGGGGTTGGTTTTCTGGAAGCGGTGGAAATGGAGGGAATGGCGGAAACGGAGGGAATGGTGGAAACAGCAATGGCGGTTGGTCTTCTGGTGGAAGTGGTGGAAGCGGAGGCAGTGGCGGGAGTGGCGGCAGCGGGGGAAGTAGCAGCTCTGTGGGTAATGGCGGTAATGGTGGAAACGGTGGAAACGGTGGCAATGGTGGAAGTGGAAAGTACGGTAGCTCAGGAGGAAATGGTGGCAATGGTGGCAGTGGAGGGAACGGAGGTTCTGCTTAATACACTTCCATCTCGAAATCGTATGTGTATAAAACCGAGAAAAAAAATGTATAACATTCTCTATCCCAATTCCTGCCTTGAGATATAAGGAAATGTGAACCCAAAAACCATTTTTTTTTAATGCAGCCCCCTTTCCATTTGGTACCAAGCGTGCATGTTATTCTCTTTGATAGGGCGTTCGACGATTTAAGATGATCTTGACCATCAACATGCGATATTTACTTCCCCAGTCTCCGCAAAATAACTTTCGATTTCGCATTACATATCACACTTCTTACAGGATTCGATGACGATAGTATGTGAAGAGCTCTAGGAGACATGGCTCAAATGCGATTTCCCAAGCGATGACCCAAGTGGATCGAGGCCTATATCGTGAAGGCCCATGATCGTCTTCACAGGCATTATCCTGAGATCCCCCTCGAGGATCATAACCTGACTCAAGCCGGCTTCGCAGCGACGCAGTATGCGAGACCATTTTCCAACACATCACAGGTGTTAGAACCGCCGTTCCATGCTTCGAACTGTTTAAAAGTTAGTCAAGAGAAAGTGGAAAACGAGATAAGCCCAAACGCACATTTTCAGCAGTGATGCCGTATGTTGCAGCAATTTGGTAGCAGAGTTGATTGGTTCGGGTGAAGAAGCTCGTGCATCCTGAGATAACTCCGGGAGCTATGTTAGTAGGCGTCGCGGTTGACGTTGGAGGCTTCGTTGCAGTAGCGGCCTTTGTCATAGTGGTTGCTGTAGCAGTGGTTGTGAAAACAGGAGCAGCGATAGCATTTCTGGGATCCACTAGTGTGCCCGTTCCCCATGGTATTTGTGCACCACCGGGCTGAGTGCTGTTTGTTGGTGATGTTACTTGACCAGAGGGTGAAGCAATTGGAAAGCGTGTCGTCCATTCATAATCGGGGGTATGAGGAGATCGGAATTGGTAAAAGTAGATGGCTGCATTAGGAGTAACCTGCAGTTCAAAGAGTTGATGAGTAAGAGCTGACAACGTTTAAAATGGCACGGAAATCTGAATTACTCACCTGTGGACATTCCCAGTCGAAGGATCCATCAGCAGTCCCATCGCGTCCAGTTGTGACCGCTAATGCCCGGTTCAGCTCAACTAGCGCAATAAGATTCAGAAAAAAAATCACGCACTGGTGAGATGGACCATGTTGTAGTTGTCGCCAGTCATCAACTCGATGCTCATATCTTTCCATGCTGTTGTAGAAGACGTATCTCCTCCCCATGCAATATGGCATATCTTTCCAGACGTCTGGAGATCACCAGCAGGAAAGTTAGGGAACACGTCGCCGTGAACGAATGCAAAATTGGAACTGTATGCCAGCATAATGCCCAAGAACGTGAAGGAGCGCATTTTCGCAGAAAATAACGCGTGAATGAAAAGGGAAAAGAAAGAAAGAATAATCTTGGAAGGCACATACATACTTTAAGTACATCAAATGTACAACCATATCAGTTTCAATTTTTGATCATCAGCTGGCAAACTTTCTCGCAAGTCCGAAGGACATTTCGTTCGAGCCAGCCATTTTATTCAAGCTTGCTATGTTAGAGCATAGATTTACAGCGACCGTTATTAGTCAACGATGAGCTTGGAGAGAGTACTCATGGATTGCCATGTCAGATATGATAACGCGTTAACGTGCCATTTCGGGGCCAAGAGCAGCTCAGCAGCCCCTGAGTTTCGCGAACTTGTGATCAGATCAAAATTTTTGACGGGTAGCTACCGTCGGTCACAGTTCATTCGTTAAATCAATTTCCATACTGCCATAGTCGCCCATCGTCAATTTTCAGATGCCCGCGCGACTGCATCATTCTATTAAACCGCAAATGGACCGAGAAACGCCCTGACGGTCTATCACAGCAGGACTGAATTTCGTTCCTGTGCCATCTCGCCTGCCATGCAAAGTGGACCGCGTTAATGATCTCCCAAATATATTGGACGACAATACTGGACGACATAGTCATGCATCAAAGTATTACAAATTGCCTTGAAAATTAGAACGTGGCGGTCTTCCAACACCACCATGACCTTTCTGACGATCCTACATAGGTAGGTCACTAGGCTCAATTCAAACCAACTTATGCAAAGCCTAGTGGGTGAATAGAATTCACCGGTACCGACGAGCATTTACTATACGAGTTGCACTCTCTGGCCAGATATTTCAACATCATCCTGCCTGTTTGCTCTCTGCGGTGATTATGCCAAATTCCGTTCTCAGTGATCCAGGAGTCTTCCATGAACTACAATCCTCGTCTCCTATAGCGTATGTTTCATACAATGCCCCGGGCCACCATAGCCTTTGGTCGTCGAAGTGGATCGTCTCAGCCTCAAGAACGATAGGAGGACACTCCTAACGCCACGCAACCCACTTCAGGACACTGCCTCGCCGATGTCAAATGTAGTGCGCCCCACTTCTCCTCAGGTATAAAAGGGCGACGAAATTGATGATGGAGGGCATCATTCTTCACCTTCCCAACCCATCACAAACCTGCTCACTCTACACTACACACCACTATCAATTTACCATGAAAATTTCCACCTTCGCTTTGACTGCTATCGTCGGCCATGCTTCCCTCATTACTCCCTCTTTGGGTGCCCCAACCCATGAAGGCCGCGGTCTCACAGGGGTTGGTCTTTTAGTTTTAAACAGATTTTCATCAGCTTATCGTCTTCGATTTGTAGAGAGGCTACTACAACAACTATAACCACGGCTACTCCAACTGGCGCCAGCCCTCTCGCTGGAACCCTTGGAAGCCCTCGTACAACAACGGTGGCAACGGCGGTAGTGGAGGCAATGGCGGGAACGGAGGCAACGGCGGGTGGAGCAAAGATGACTGGAACAAGGACTCGTGGAGCCCTAAGAGTGGTAGCAATGGAGGTAATGGAGGCAACGGTGGAAATGGCGGGAACAGTGGAGGAAGCAACAACTGGTGGGGAGGAAGCTCGGGTGGTGGAAACGGCGGAAACGGAGGAAATGGTGGTAATGGAGGCAATGACGGGAGTGGTAGCGGTGGAGGGAATGGAGGGAATGGAGGCAACGGCGGGAATGGAGGGAATGGTGGAAGCAGCTCTGGCGGTTGGTCTTCTGGAGGCAGCGGCGGCAGTGGAGGCAGTGGAGGCAGTGGAGGAGGCAGCAGCTCTGGCGGGTCGGGCGGTAATGGTGGAAATGGTGGAAACGGTGGAAGTGGAAAGTACGGTGGCTCAGGAGGAAACGGCGGTAATGGTGGTAATGGTGGCTCTGCTTGACACTTACTTCTATCTCGAATCTCCATGTATAAAACGCAAAAACAATTCATAACTTTCTCTCTAAACCTCTCTAAATGCCGGCATCCAAGCCACTGGAAATGGCCCGTTAAATTCGAGACATTCGAGAAATTCGAGTGCATGTTCTACATGGGTTTTACAATAAACTAACCACACTTCCATATATCTAGCAAGCAATTACATGCGTAAAGGTGAGTTTTATCTTCTTCTCTCGCTATATAAACATATGCTATATAGCAGCATGCAGCAGGACTTCTGAATGGGATTCAGAGAAGACGCATTTCTGGAGAAAACAGCTCTGGACTATAGGAGTTGGTAACTTCGCATGCGCCACAGCTTTAGTCATCCAACCTTCCTCTCCAGGTTTACCAACGTCCCTCAAGAACGACTCTGTTGTCTGTGCAGTCTCATAGTCATTGTTGCTGAAATGATCCATCATGAAGTAGGCCTAAAGAATGAGCCGCACTCATCGTTAATAAAGTAGTACTACAATGAGGTTCAACAGCTTACCTTGTAGTATGGTACAAGCTCGCCGATCATGAACTCGTAATAATACTTGCCATTGCTGGGAAGTTTGATACCGACAGTCCTCTCTATAGCCTAGAACTTAGCAGTGATCGCGATGCCACAGAAGTCCACTGCATACAACAAGTAAGTCACAAGGCTTGTCCCAAGTTCACTCACTCAATCAAACAACTCAACAAAACTCAATCGCGAAACCAACAAACACATCATATATACAACAAGCCATTCTATACAGGTTGGTCGTCATTTTTAACTATTTTTTTGTATGTGTGAATAAATAACGTACTCCCCTCTCCACACCCCACGAGATGATAGATTCATGGACTGCGAGGCGAGAGATAGATAGAGAGAGAGAAAGGCAAGAAAGGGGAAAATAAAGGGGTCCGTCGGCAAAGAGGAAAAGAGAACAGGGTGTAGGGGGAGTACGTCTGTCATAAAAGGCATGGAACTCGAAAGGCAACGCAAAAGTAAACGTAAGGTAGGTGAAGATGGAATGCAAAGGCCTGCCCAGCGCGCGCGGTACCAGAGACGGGGACGGGTCGTAGACGGGAGAGGGCAACATGATGGGGCGCGCGCGCTGACGGAGACGACATAAGGGTGGGCGTAGTGGCGTGAATGACGTGGAATGCGGTTATGTGATGATATGCAGGCTATTAAATATTAAAAGAAAAGAAGAAAAGACAACGAAAAAACCCCAGCCAGTATAGAAGGCAGCAGAACCAAAAATGATGGTCGGTGTGTCGGATGACGGATTGTGGCCGGGAAACGAAACTGAAAACGAGGGTGCATCCGGGCCCTCTGCGCGCTGCTAGAATCCCCGTGCCCCACAGCCCCAAGTCATGACATGGCTGGCGTGACGACGAGTGGAGAGGTAGTGGTGAGGAACGGCACGATGGCGCGACGTTTGATGGACTTTGACGGCGCGCGGAGCGATGATCGTACCGATAAGGATGACATGATGGGATGATGGATAGCGATAACCTCACTCGGCGGGCGGTCGGGCTAGGGGCGTTCTATCGCGGGGTCGGGGCAGCGCACAAAGCAAGAAAGAAACGATTGAATAATAGATAATAGTAGTGTAAGTCGTCGAGGTGGCGAGCGATAGTGAAGAATGAACAGAGATTGTGCGAGGAGGGCCAGGCAGACAGAGACAGAGACGATAAGAAACATTTTCGGGCGTTGTCGGGAAGAGAATTTTTCTTGTTTATTCCAATTAATTGACATGTCTAGTGATGATGGATGATATGCGGTGTGGGATGAAATGATGACGAACGAGGGGCGCTGTGGGCGTCACACGCGGACAGGGACACAGGGGGTAGAGACGACAGGGGATGGGATGGGAGGCAGGTAGGGGAGAGGGGACAACAACGGATAACGACACAAAGAGCGAAATAAGACCCAAGAACAGGAAACGAGCCTTACGCCGTCCTGCTCGGGTTCCTCGCAAGCGTCGCACCAGCTCTCTGCGCCTGGATACTGCTGAACCTCTGGAGCTCCTCGGGCTTCATCGACACCTTGCCTCCGAATCCGACCTTGCGTGCCGCGCGCTTGATGAACGACACACGGTTCGAGTACAGCGACTCGTGGATCGAGGCAGCGCGGGACTGGGTACGCGTGATGGGGACGCCGGAGCTGACCTGGGCGTGGGTGGCGCGCTCGCGGCGTGCACGGAGACTCTTGATGATGGTAGCCTTCATGCCGAACTTGATCCAGTCGAGAGGAAGGAACCAGACGATGTTCTGTACAAGTTCTTGTCAGTCACTGCCTACAACGATGAATATTAGCAGAAAGACATACCCAGACCCAGACAATACCAATCCAACCACCCGAGATAGCCTGAATGTCGGTGAAACCCCAGTTACCGTACGCCGCGATGATGGAGGCGATGAGCTGGGCGACACAGAAAGCCAAGAACAGCGCAACGGACGGACGCTCCATGAAGAAGAATCCATGCGAACGAGTGACGAAGATGAGAGCCTGCGAGATGATGGCGACCTGGAGGTAGACGATCATGTGCAATTGAGGATCGTTGTGATCGACGGGGCCAGGAGTAGCGAGCTGAACTCCGAACTTGTCCTGGAAGAAGGTCGTCTCAATGATCGTGCACACGAGGGCGATGCTGCGAGAGGTAAAATTAGTACGACCTGATGAAAACACAATAAGAATACGCACGTAGAAGCAGTGAGGTACAATCCATAAGCCACAGCGAACGCAAAGATCTCAGCGAGATCCCATGAGTCCGGAGTCATCGACGGGAGGACACGATCGACCGAAAGAGTCATGATGGTACCGTCATTGAGCAGGGCGATAATCAGGATCATGAATGGCGGGAAGTCAAACTTGTAGGCGAACGCAAGGATGGCGAAGCACACGACGATACGGATGGTGACAGCGCAGGCATAGATGGAGTAGTTCCTCATACGTTGGAAGATCTGGCGGGATCCGCGGATGGCATGGACGATGGTGGAGAGACCGGGTTCAGTGAGGACGATATCAGCGGCACCGCGAGCAGCGTCAGTGGCACCCTCAACGGCGATACCGACGTTAGCACGGGACAAGGCAGGGGCATCGTTAGCACCGTCACCAGTCATCGCGCACAAATGTCCAAGACCCTGGAGACGTTTGACGATCTCGTACTTGTGCTCGGGGAAGACACCAGCGAAACCATCGGCGTCCATGATCATCTCGTCGAGCGAAGCGTGTTTGCCGCCGGGGGTGGGACCGTCCTTGAGAACCTTGGCGGGGTACATATGGTCGCCCAAACCAAGACGACGGCCAGTTTCTTTGGCGATAGCGAGCTGATCACCGGTAACCATCTTGACCTTGACGCCGAGTGCGATGGCATCGTCGATGGTCTGCTTGGTGTCGTCACGGGGAGGATCGAAGATGGCGAGAAGACCGATAAGTTCGAAGCCGTTACCCTCAGCCTCAGGATCGTCGCCCTCGAGCTCCTCGTATGCAACAGCGAGAGCACGGAGACCACGGGAAGCGAACTCCTCGACGTCAGCCTCGAGCTTGTTCTCGACTTCGTCGGTCTTGTTGCGGGTGCACAGCTCGATGATGATACCGGTCATACCCTTGGTGACACGCTTGAGCTTGCCGGAAGACTCCTCGCGGTAAGTGATCTCTGTGCGCTTGTCGACGGGGTTGAAGGGCTTGAAATCGAGGAGCTTGATTCCAGCACGGGCACGACTGGGATCACCGATAGCGGACACGACGGAGGCGTCGATAGCGTCCTGGTTCTCGGTACGGGAGGCGTAGGCAGCGAGCAGGATGACGTCGTCGGCGGTGAAGGGGCCGTAGGTGCGGATGGTGTTGCGGTCAATGGTGAGCTTGTTGGTGGTGAGGGTACCGGTCTTGTCAGAGCACAGGATGGTGACACCGGCCAACTCTTCGATGGCAGTGATACGGGTGACGATAGCCTTGTGCTTGGCGAGCTGCTGGGCACCGACGGCGAGAGTGACGGAGAGGACAGTAGGCATGGCAATGGGGATACCACCGATCAAGAGGACGAGGATGTTGTCGAGACCACGGCGGTAGTTGTAGCGGAAGCCGGCGTACAGGCAGAAGATTTCCGCGAGGACGAAGATGCCGATAGAAACGAGGCAGAAAGAACCGATTTGAGCGAGAATCTTCTGCAAGTGACCAGTGGTGTCATCGTCCTGACCGACGAGGGAGGCAGCACGACCGAAGAAGGTGTTGGCACCAGTGGAGATGACCACGCCCTCAGCCTCACCCTGTTTGCAAGTGGAGCCACTAAAATAGATCAGTCAGCTAAAAATAGACAATGTTGAAAAATTTCAAACATACGAGAAACATTGGTCGCCTTCCTTCTTGGACGAGGGGAGAGATTCACCAGTAAGAGCAGCCTGATCGATAGAGACGTTGATGGATTCGGTGAGACGGCAGTCAGCGGGGACAATGTCACCAATTTTGAAGGCAATCATGTCACCAGGGACGAGTCCGGCGGATTCGATCTCGTTCCATTGGCCACCACGCTTAACCTTGGCCTTGGGAGCGAGGGAGTCCATGAGGGCGGCGACGGCGTTACCAGCGTTACGCTCCTCGTAGAAACCGATAGAGGAGTTGATGAAGAGGAGGAGGACGATACCGACGAAGTCTTGCCAATCGGGGGCGCGACCTTCGCCGTTGGAGAGGGCGATAGCAACGAGGGCAGCGCCCTCCATGACCCAGGAGAGAGGATTCCACATGAAGCTCAAGAACTGCGGACGCGGGATTAGGCGGGGATAGGGTAAGAGAATAAGAGAAGGCGTACCTGGAGGAAAGCGTTCTGCTGCTCTGTCTCGAGTTTGTTGGGACCGAAAAGCTCCAGACGACGCTCGGCCTCTGCTTGTGTGAGACCCTCGTCGGTACACTGGAGGAGAGTGAAGACGTCGTCGATGACGATGGTCTCAAGGTCGACCTTTTCCTTGTCGTAGAGGTCTTCGGCCTTGAGCTCGATCTGGAAAGGTGATTAGAAGCAAGAATTAAGGATTGGCGAGGAGAAAGCGTACAGTAGACATGTCGACATTTGCATCTACGCGACAAGTTTAACATCGGGTAAAACAGGAGAAAAAAATAAGGTGACGCACGAGTAGCCTTCTCCTCCTCATGGCCGAAATCCTTGTACTCTCTCTTCTTCTTTTCAGGCTCTGCGGGAGTAGTGGGGACCTGAGTTGGAGAATCGCCCTGTGGGCCAGGTTCCTTTTCGACGTTTGACATAGTATGTGATTTGTATAGATTAGCCGGGGGGGTATGAGAAAGAAGAGAGGAGGACTAAGGCCCTGAAGGGTGGGTGTAGACGCGGTGGACTAACAGCGAAGGGCAGTCAAGCACGATGATGGGGAGGGGAAGAAAACAATATTGTTCGTGGATTCCACCAGGGCTTTTTATTCCACAACGATCAAATAGAAACATGGACAAATACGATCAGTCCTCCCGTTCCGACCACCGATCGCAGTGGCGCCCAGGGTTGGAAAAAGAGATCATAGCCGTTATGAGCGCGCGCACGGAAGAGGTGTGTATAGATTCTACTCTGGCCTCGTTGCCCTCCTCAGCCATAAGCACAACTCCCTCTCCTCCTTCCCATGCCGACTCGTGCCGAGCGGAGTTTGAATTCATCCGAGACCAAGTCTCCATGAAAAATGAACTGACATCCGAATTCTCCCTTGACGGGGGTATCACCCAGTAACACGACCATCGAACCCCATGGTAACCCTATGCTCTGCTACACGCCACATCCATCGTCTGCGACGAATCGGATAGTAGTATCATCCTGGCTGACCTCTACCTTGACTCAAGGCCGATTACTATTTTTGCATCAATTTTCGCTAATGACACAATTCTATCTTGTCACAGTACGATCACCATCGAACTTATCTTTCGCCGCCGGCAACATTCACTGCCGTCCTCCACCCAGCGTTCCTTCCGTGTATCCGACTTCAACCTACGCTCCTCATATCTTCGAGGATTATCCAACAGCTCATAATTCCTCGACACTTGGCATTTCCGCGGCTCTCCTCTCACCCGACGTCAATTCATGATCTTCGACGCATCCCACCCCCATCCCCGTTCCGTCTCCGTCCCCGCGCCCTCCTCGCCCTCGGCATTCTAAACATACATACCATACCACCCTCCTGTCAAATAACCTCCAAGGAAACCAAGTGGCGCCCCAAACGATCAACGAAATATCACGACTTTCCAATTCCATTCCAAGTCACGTCATTGGTTCCATCATTTCAATTTACGCGTTATCTTTCATTTTCATTTATAGCTCAGGGATGGCTCGTGCGCTAGGGACGTGTTATGCGTTATTAAGTACGTACATACTTTGTCGTCCTCGACGATCCCTTCGATTTCACTTTCACTTTCCACCTCACGTCCCACGTCCACGCGCGCCAAGCTCTTCTTGTGCTTTCGAGTTCTCAAGCCTCCACGCCAAGGCATTACGCCATGCCGCCCACCCCATACCGTAACCCATAACCCACAACTGCCCTCCTAACTCCGCTAGTCTGTGTGGGGGTGGCGTTTCTATGTCAATCTTCTCCACCGTGAATCACCTAGTATTTACTGCAGCTATAATTACACTTGTATTCTGTACATAATATATCATTGCTTTCTGTTCTATCGTATCCTTTCAACGTTTCATGCCCTTCCAACCCGACCACCCCCTTGCCGAACACCTCCCATCCCAATGCCAACATGCCGAAGCGACGCCGCCGACCCAAATCCTTATTCCTGATCACGATCTCGGAACCTCTTTAATTTGACTTCAGGACAAGAAATTTACATTTAATGACGAAACACCCTCGCTCGATCGCCACAACCAGTTACCAATACCCAGCCCGAGCTCACAACGCGTCACTGTTACGATCACAGTGAGCCAACCTAATCCCCACCCTCGTCGTCGTACTCGGTCGTCGGGGAAGACCCGCCCGACGCTCCCGCGATTGTCTAAGTCAACCACTAGAAGGCGAGAAATTGAGATTTGAGACCTTTACTGCATTGAGTTGATCCTGAGGCCTGCTGTGGCCTAGGCCTAGACACACTTCGAACAGATGACCCCGAGTCGGACACGGGCTAAGAGTAACTGTACAGAAGAGCCAGCTTGAGGAAGTCGAGGACGACCAACCCGACGATCCATGACGTCACCCTCCCTCGTCACCCTTTTTGCTCCATGCTCACCAACCCTCCTCACCAACACTCCGTGGGGCACGCACCGGTGTACAACGGTAGCCATCCCTCAACAACCCGACTCCCGAATTCCATGCATGAAGGACCCGACAGATCCAAGACATTACATCGCCTCGGAATGCAAATTTAAACACAAAAATTTGTTCCCGTTACGATCTAAATCGATCGGGTTGGCCTGGGCCCCGGGCGTGGCGCTGCCCACCGCTCACCACACAGAAAAGCTTTCCGCGTGCGGGTACAAACGAGCTCGAGGCCACATGCGTGCACCGCACCAAAAACTACAATACGCAATACGTACATAGCAATAACCGCCCACAAGTTTCACCTCTACCATACATTCGTCCCCAATCACTCTCACTCAACCCACTGACACTGAGTGATTTCCTCGTCCTCCCAACGAAATCTATATTTAGCCCACACCCAAATTGACCCACCCATCCCAAAAATACATCCGCACGCCACGGTGCTCCCTTTTCGCCCGCAGACCAGGGTAGGGATTGGATGTATGGTTATTTTAACTATGGGGCACGGTAGACGTCATAGAAGCCCGAGCGCATCTTATTTGGAGCGCCATGTTACGTTATTTTGAGCAGACGACCCATGTCCACGAGACTTGAAGCTTGAAGGGGGGGTGTAAATACGCCGCAGTCGGTATTGATCAACGTTCGACGTCAATGTTCAACGTTCTTTCAATACACCAGAATACACCCGTTATGTAGCTTAAAATAACCCACTAGCTGCGGTCCTGAACTCAAGGCACCCTCACCGAGGCGGGACATTTGCTCTGTATTTTATTAAATACGCGGTGATAAGAAGATTCTTTGTTCCTTTACAAGTTACTAACGTTCTCGTTAGAACCCTCCCAATTGAGCGCGTGCGGGAAATATGCTACCCTACACACTATTAATAACTTGTAGCCCGAGGTCGGGTGCGTCGGTGGTAGTAACTCGAACTCAACAACAGTAACAGCGCCTACACAGGTTCAGGCAAACGTACACACTGGTATATAACAAAAAGTACAACAATCGTACACCAGCGTACACTGATGCGTGAAATACGCGACCGGCGGGGAGGATGCATATGGGCGCGAATCTTTAGCCATTGGTCCGGCTACTCTTCCGTCGGCTCGGATGTATCGCTGAGTGGTGGGCGCTAACGCGGTTATATGATGTATTTCGTATGGTGTAAGTAAGTATCATATGTATCAAGCTTGAGTTAGCTACATCAAAGCAATTCACTTGATATACACCTACGCCTGAAACTCGGACGAGGATATATACGGGATACGTCCTAGATGAGCGCGGTCCCGTCCCCGACTCCTTCCTAACCTCTCCAACCTCTCCCGAGAACGGCAAGAATAGGATCCAGGCTCCGTTTGAATTTCTCTACTCCTACTCCGCCACATCCGGGATGAGGTCACAGCTCAATGACGATGGATAGAAGGCATGAAGGACTGGGAAGTTGGGGAAGCGCAGGTCGCTGATCTCGGACGCGAAACGGGAACGAAATAGACTCTTCTTTGCCTTGCTCGGTTGCTTGCACGAAGAAGACTCTGCTTGGCGCTAAGAATAGGAGGGAGACGAATTATGACGTTGTGAAGAGATTTGGGAAACAATAATAAGGAAACCAAGAACATTTTACCCGTACTTGGTATCAATTATCCTTACCTCAGTGAACCACCGATCGAACACAATTTCTCAAGTCCAAGTCCAACTATACCACATTCGACCACCCAAAGCAGCCTTGGCCTTTGAGCTTCTTAAGAACTCAAGCATGCTTGGCGTAGCTTGTCATGCAACGTTGTTGGACGAGAAAGTTCTTGGGTCTTAGGGTTTCCAACCAAGGACACTTGTTCGTGATGAGTGTAGTCATAGTCGTTCTTGGCTTGGGCATAGGAGGCGAGCAGAGAGTTCTTAGCTGAGCTGAGATCACAATGAGAAGACTGGTCAGTACAGCAATTGCATAGACCCGGGTTATAATCAAATATTGTTATTGATTGATACTTGCCTGATTTCGAGGATGACAGGAAGATGGTGACGCGACGAGGACTGTTGGCATGTGATGGATGCGGGGATCGTCAGCTTCAATCACGAATCACGGGGCTCAGATGGTGGAGTGGGGTGAAATTTGACGTACATAGTAGCATCTGCCAAATTGAAAAGTCCTCGCATTTTGAGCTTAGCTTCGATTTGATCACCAAAGACAGTGTAGGATCGTTCATTATGATGGATGACAACTGTACTCATAGGCGTGATATTTATGCACAGGAACAACGGATGGGTTGAAAGTATAGCTTGAAATTCTTCTATTCAGAAGGATGTCGGCAGCAGAGCGCGTGGTATAGGGTTTTCGATCACTCTCAACTGTTATCAGTCTTCTGGTCATAAAGTAATTTCCGTAAGCGTACGCACTATATTTTAGTAGCCAAGTGGCTCAAATTTCATCCTACCGCATGTCAATCGTATGGCCACGAGTTGACAGCATGGTTAAAAGGCCGAAGGAATAGCCAAAGGTAGGGAAAGGGGTCATTTGACCCAGTCCTGGACGTTGAGGCCGACAATCGACGAATTCAAAAGCAACTGAATTCCTCTTCAAGACAACCTGGGGATGCCCGTGGATTATACTAAGAACATACCTCATGCATATGATCACATGATTCCAATGCTGTACGGCAGCCATCCCCTTTAATTCACAAGCTCCACCTCAACGCCCACACACCCAACCAATCCAAGGTGCAAGCAAGGCGCCATTCATTGAAATCAGGAGACAGCAAGGAGACAGCGCACAACGTCGTGACGACGCAAGCAAGGATGATCGGAACACAGTTTCCTTACTCATGTCTGCTTATGGGAGGACCGTTGATCCAGTGTCCGATCCGGTGTTCCTGGCGAACGCACGACCGAAGACGACCGATGGCTTGATAGGAAGGAACCAAACAATTTGACCATGTTCTCGTCGAGTTGTTGTACGAGTGTGGTGTGGTTGCCTTTGTACACACCAATGTCCCTCAGATGCTCATGGTGAGTATGGTCATTTTCTCTGAGCTAGTGCTTGTTGATAATTATCTGTTCAGTGGGGCAAGACTTATAACACTGAATGATATTCACCCAGTGAATTCTTGGAAACATGACTTTGGAACATACCGAGATGGACTTGTGTGTGTCACGACAAGTCCCCAAGACATATTTTGGGGAGTAGGTTCTTGCTTCGACATCAAAAATGGTGGACATTCTTCTTCAATGATAAAATAAAGCATAATAATAGATAAACCAATCCTTTGGGTAGCTGTACATGTATTTTAGAGCCATAAATAGGGTTTAAACCCTGTTGAACATCAAGTCCTTGTAGAATTGTCACTATGGGACCAAAAGCGGATTGTATTACCTAGCACCTAGTTATCTTGATACTAAAGTAGTTAAACTAATCAGCACCTCATTAATCATAAACCAGGCAGAATAACTAGGATAATGCCCAATTATCAAACAATTTGTTAGACCAGTCAAAATTATCTTATCTTATCTATTTCACATGCTCAGAGGTGTTCACATCAAATTTCATTGCAAGCATGCTCTCACCCTTGAGCATGGACATTAACAATCCATCCAATCCATCCTCAATTCCTGCACATAAATCTGTGTACAGTTGCATAGAGGTTAAAGGGTCTACACAAGATTCAGCACCTAAGCAAACCTCTGCTAGCCCCTCCAGATCCACCATGGTGCAATGTAACACTCTGTAAGAAACCAATTTACATACAGCTCTAGAAATTTACTAAATTGATGATGCACAGGAAGCACGAAATTTCAGCTCACTTCATGAAATGGTTATCATTTAAATCACTTCCTGTGCCACTCAGGGAAGACTATGAGTCTGAGTCAATGGATGTGGTTCCAGATTCAGAGGATGAGGAATTAGTTATTCCTTGGGATCCTCTTGATGCTATACACCCAATGGTGAAGCAATATATCCTGGAACTGCATCAAATGCTGAAAGCAGATGAGGAGTATATTAGATCACTTCATGACATCTTACAAAGCTTGGAGATACAGAGGTGATGGAATTGACAAGCTTACTTGGGATAAATTCAATTTGTAAGGGCAATAGGAGCATCTATAAAGAATGCGACGACACCTGGGAATATCATGCTTTTTTCAGTAATATATGCAACAATGTTCATGGGAACTTGGTTGCTTTGGGAGGCTGCTGACAAAAATTATATAAGCCTTTATGTAAAATTGGTCAGCAAAGG
>JABAJS010007759.1:0-24907 GCA_018221635.1 Tephrocybe sp. 10521TJB
AGTCCTTCCTCTCTCTGCAGGCGATGAATTGATCATTCTCTGTTCCAGCATGATACAGACAACAATCCAGACATTGCTTTCTAATGACCTGGGCGCCTTTCGACCAAGAATTTGCACTAGATTTACTCGGGGGAGATGTACATTGGGCTTCTACAGTAGCTGTACCACCCGCGTTCTGATTTATGCAACGCTCGAAATTGTGATACGCATCATCGGTGGTGAATGTGCTATCGTGATTGACTATCGTGAGCATGGAATTCAAACATGTAAAGGCGCAAGGATCTCTCACATCTACACTTTAATTATTTAGTTGCTTTTGGCCCGCTTTTACCTCCATGAGTATGAGGATGAACTTGGGTGTTCAACGAATGATCATCTGTCTTTCCTTTGTCAACGCCCCCCCCCTCAACTCCTAGTTGAACGTCGAGAAGCAACACTACGGTTGGTCTAGTTTATAGCTTGAATTCATCAACCTTCACTTGAGACCATTGACCTCGGTTATGGCACGCGAACGTGGATCTGCAGGACCCATTAAGACCCATTAACAAGTCATACCAATTTGAAATAATCATATATTTCAAAACTACCAACAGTGTCCCACTCATTTGATTCATCCTCTGACCGTCGTGAGTGAGGCGCACCGAACGGATAGGACTGTGAAGCTCTTTATTTGATACTTAAGAATGCCAGGCGTTTCCTAAACACATACAGTATTCAACATTGGCCGAAGAAACTGCGGAATAGCAATAACAAACTCTTGAGAACACAATATCCCTGATGATGACATGCTCGAATCCCTCAACGTCAATGCTCCTTTCGTAAGCGAAGACTGAGCAGGGTGCTCACCAGCAGCATTCGTTCATCAAGCCAAGTCTGGTGACAAGACGGCGTCAACCATTTAAACTAAGAAAACTGGAACATACAGCGACGTCATATGCGACGGGACATACCTTCAAATCGTGAGTATAGGAATGTTGCGAGCCAATCATTGAGCTCGTGTGATGTAGAAGAGGAATGAATGGGAATCTGAGCAGAAACGGTCAGTTGTGACTCCAAGAACGAAGCAGAAGACATGATATACGTTCCTGCGCATTCTCGGTACGTTGGACATCGCTGACGCATTCGAATATTCGTCCACCCTGACGCGCCTACTCATCTTTCCAGGCTCTCTTCTTCCCTATAAAGGATCGAAGGCAGCTAGCCAAGTCGGCGCGGCTTGTAATGTCAATGTTAGGTTTGGCTTTGGATGAGAAAGGGGGGAGGCAATTTTTCAGTCCGAGATAATTGTGGTTAATGAACTCGCAACAACTTCGCAGGCGATGTGAAAAGGTAGGCTTGTTATACGCGTAAGAAATGGCGGAACATATTGACTTTCTGCTCAAATCTAATTTTCACGCTTTGGACCCTCACATCCTCGAGACGACCGTTACCCGTGCCGAAGCTGGTTGAGATGCATGTCTTACGGTCATGCATGATGCACCCCCAAGAACGACGCCGGTGCCAGCCTTTATTGGCAGCGTGGGGTGGATGGAAAGGCGACACGGGCGAGAGGTGAGGAGATCGAAGGCGAGGGAGATGCGGAAGAGGCATCAGGGTCACCTAATGGGACTTGATGCCGCTTTCATGAGTGTTACCGGAAATTAAGGATTGGTAGGTAGGAGAGGAGAGGGATCCCCGAAGGCGAGGGAGGATATTGGATCGATCGGGAGTGTGCGATGGTTGATCAGGGCCGTCCTCAGCCGCCGGTAAAAACTTCCTTCCTTCCTTCCTTCAGTGCGCATACTATTTATTTGCCAGGATTTGCAAATTTTTGAAAGACAGCTTTCTATCTTCTCATCCGTAAAAGCTTGCCGCTTGAAACTTTCAATACTACTATAACACCTTCTTGGAGACACGATTCGAGATTTATTTTGCGGGTTGCGGTAGTACAAAACGGACATGGGGCAAAGACCGAGAGAACAACTGTCAGAAAAGCTGTCAAAACTAGCTCCTAGGCGCATCAGTCAGTCAAATTCAAGCTCCGAGATCTCAGATCTCAGATCTCCAGCCAATACTACAGCTCTCAGGGGGAGGGGAACCGAGCAATTTCGGACCACAACTCTACGCTCGAGTGCTTGAAAGTCGTTTTGGGGTCCTTGATGGATCTAGGATGACTAAGGGTATGATATACCATTTTGGGCGCTCAGATCAGATTATCCGTCGACCATAATACTAGTACTAGTGCCAGTCTGGTGCCAGTCTTGAAACATAGATAGAATTTGAAAAAGATTTCCTGCATCCGTATGTCTTCACGACGCCCTCCTGAGCCACCACTAGACGTGGCTACATATGAGCTACCTAACGGAACCAAAGTTCTTTTGAAACTGGTTCCGAGATCTAAAAATCGGAGTTATGGAATACAGGGAACAATTCGAGATACAAAATTCAAGTGATGTTGAAGAGCTGGAGCAGAATCTCAAACGGAGCAGGGGACTATCAGACACGACGGGTCAAACCATCTCGAAACCGTCAGCGGAGAGATGTAGATTAGGCATTATCGATTATCTCTGATGTAGATATACCTGTTATGGGCTAGTTTCCCGAGGACCCCAAAACGACTTTCACGCACTCGAGCACATAGTGGGTGTCCGAAATTGCTCGGTTCCCCTCCCCCTGACATCTCTTTAACATCTCTTAACTTTTCATCTTTCATCTTGAGATAAAACTATTTCGAAACACCGTGTGTATGTAGTATGGACCCCGGCTGCTCGTTCACAGACCGTACCAATATAAAACTTCCTTCCTTCCTTCCTCAGCACTACGGAATTTTAAATTTGTCACGTCTGTTACAGTCAGAACTTCCACAATTGCAAGCTCTCCCTACCTAGGATAACTCCGGTAAATAGCTCAGAAGCTGGATTAAAGATATAAATACTTTGTATCTTCACAAAGCTTCAGGCAGCTCCTGCACAAGATCTTCATATTTTTTCTTTGATCAAATATTGGATTGTACATCGGATATACTATAAAATGATGAATCTCACAGGAATATAGGCTAGATTGAGTGGAAGGGTCAAACTCAAAAATTTGCAGTGCTTGATGCATTTGATGCTCATAATCAGGAGAGTACGTACATGACACCCAATATTTCTCCCACTTACGTGGGTACGTAGGGTACGTAAGTACAGGTTGGTGAGCCTAACCTCAAATAACCTGAATTGCTAGGAAAGGGAGCATTGTTCATAACAAATGACAGTGTCGCCGCTTGAAACGCTGTGTCCCTGAACAAACCTGGAACCGGTACCGTTGTCAATTGATAAGGGGTTTGGCTTTGAAGAAGCGTGGGCAAGGGGCAATCAATCCTTAATTCCGGTAACACTCATTAGTACGCGACACTGTTGTATGTAGTACGGACCCCGGTTGTTCGTTCGCGGACCGCGCCAATATTAACTTCCTTCCTTCCTTCCCTCCTTCCTTCCTTACGCAAAAGCGGCATTATTAAGTGTGACCCTGCTGCCTCTTCCACATCTTCCTCACCTTCGATCAGATCTCCTTCACGGCGTGTACCTGTCATCCGTAGCGCTTATGCATATAATGCCGTGAGCACCCTCCTATGAGAGAGCGCTGCAGAGAGGAGAAGGGTACACGGCGTGTACCTGTCAGCCGCCGCGCTTATACATATAATGCCGTGAGCACAACCCGCTATGAGAGAGTGCCGCAGGTTTGGGTAGGATATAGATATTGATAATTGAGAACAGAGGTCGAAGTGGTTGTCTGTGGGAGCCAAATGGCTCAGCAGGGCCATCTCAGTAGTCCTCGGTGTCCAGTGGCCACATACTATTTATTGTGTGCAGGGATATGCAAAATTTTGAAAGACGTCTTTCTATCTTCTCATTTACACAAGCCTGCCCCTTGAAACGTTCCAGAGTGCTAGAATAACTTCTTGACGACACGATCTGCATTTTATCTTATAGGTTGCTCACACGAAACAGACATCGGGCAAAGACCGAGAGGATGTGTCGAAAAAGCTGTTAAAACATTGTCAAAACTAGTAATGCAAGTTCCAAGATCTCAGGGTCAGCCAGTTGACGTTCTTGGTTGGGGGCGGGCGACAAAAGAGGTCGCCCTCGCGTTGCCTGCCTCCTCACTCGGAAGGTCTCAACACGCAAATCACCGCTCCTGCTCAAATTTCTATTGAATGCATCTCTTTAACATCTCTTTCAACTTTCATCTTGCTAACTTGGCGCTACGGAATTTCAAATTTGTTACGTCTATTGTCAAAACTTTCGCAATCACAGGATCTTCATACCTGCGATCATTCCGGTAAATGGTTCAGAAGATGAATGAAAGATGTATCAATTTTTTTTGGTCAGGGTTATGGCAATTTGCTAGAGACGCCGAAACGCCTCACCACAAAGCTTCGGGCAGTTCCTGTACAAGGTCTTCATGTGAGTGGAAGGGGTCGAACTTGAAAATTTGCAATGCTTGACGCGTTGCAATTTGCGACCTTGATCATAGGGTGACGTCACGACCGCGATCATTCCGCACTTGTGTGGGTACCACAGGGATATCATATACATGCAGGTAACGTTAATGAACCTAACCACAAATAACCTGAATTACATAGGAAAGGGGCCGCTGTGGTACATATGTAACTCAATATTTAACCGTCGCAAAAAAATTTCTTGAGCATTCCATATCCCCTTCTTCCTTACTCAAAGGTGAGTTCTTCCACTTTCTGCGGGCGGCGAATTGACCATCTCCTATTCTAGCATGATGCATACATTGGATCCTAGTGATCTCGTTGACCGAGGAAAGACAGATGATCATACGTTGAACACCCACGTTCCTCCTTCTTGTCCTCCTCACGCTCATGGAGGTAAAAGTGGGCCAAAAGCAACTAAATAATTTAAATATAGAGGTGAGGGATTCTTACATTTTTTTATGTTCTTCCCTCACCATAGTCCACTCGAATCATAACAGTACCTTCACCATCGATGAGGCTTATCACAATTTGGAGCGTTCATGAATCAGACCGCGGGTGGTACAATTATCTGGCGTAGAAGCCCTCTGTGCATCTCCTACCAGTTAATCTAACACGAATCCTTGGCCTAAACCTCCCCAACTCTTAGTGGAAGAATCAATTGAACGTCGAGAAGCAACACTGCGGTTGGTCCAGCTGATCGCTTGAGTTCATCAACCATCGCTTGAAACCGCCGGCCTCGGTAATGGCATGCGGACATAGATCTGCACGATCCCAGAACAAGTCATACCAATTTGAAATAAGCATATTCCTATCAACTGTGTCCTACTCATTCTAATTCATTCACTGACTGGCGTGAGTGAAGCACGCGGAACAGATATGACTGTGAAACTCTTTATCTGATATTTAAGAATGCCAGGCGTTTCCTAAACACACACAGTGTTCAACATTGGACGAAGAAACGGTGAAATAGCAATAACGAACGAGACTGATATGTTGACACTTTATATTCCAGTGATTTTAGCTCCTCGAGTCATCAAAATTCAATCATGGTTACAAAAGGGGGAGCACTGGTGATTCTGATTCCATGTTCAGTATGAAAACGATCCAGGCGCTCAGTCTGCGCTTCCGACAGCCGCACACCCAGCAAAGCAAGGTGTTTTAGTCCATCGCTCGATCTAGGAGGCTGTACCGCCTGGGATACATATATGTCCAACATTTCGATAACAGCATCGACTGTTTCGGAATTTAGAATCTTGCATTCTAGATACTGTAAAGATGGCAAGAGGCTCCCGGATCCAATGTCGCGCAGAATTGTGTGCTCAAGGTGTGATTGAGGGAACGAGACAGATTTCGCAGTCGGCGAAACATGAGTGAGGATCGCATTAATCCAAGAGGCCGGTATATCAGCTGAGTAATGGAGGGTGGCTATAGGACCCTGAGGGAGTCCTATCGGATCGGGGGGGTTGTCAATATCATTGCCATAATGGGTGTACGAGATCTTCACGTATGACAGTTTTGGGCAAACAAAATTGCTTAGTTTTATGCGGGGGTGCATTGGCAATGGATAGTCGATATAGAGGCTCTGTAGGCGGGGTATGCAAAGGGGTTGGTGTAGGAATCGTTTAACAAATTGGACAGTTTGTAGGGAAAGTCTGCTCAGATTTGTGCAATTTTGTAGGACGTGATGCAAGTCGTGGCGTGAGACGATCAAGTCGGTCAAATCTAGATTTATGAGAGTTTCCCAGTTAGAAAATGCTGACATGAATGGGGTACTTCCGAGATGACAGAGGCTGAGTGTATGTAGGAATGGGAGGCACAGCGCAACGTCGGTGGGGTATGTGGTGTTTCCATTGCTGATATTCAGGTAGAGCCTCGTCAGCGACTGGCATTCAGTCAGAGAGGCAGATATATTGACAAAGTCCAAAGCAAGGTCGATGGTCATGTCTTTGAGCTGTCCCCACGGCAGGTTGAGAGAGGCTAGAATCTTGGATGCGGATACGTCGCTCGACGTCAGATCAACTGTTTCAAGACAGCTGGCCATTTGCAATGCCTGACCCGCAGATTTCCAGAGCGCCTCTGATTCAGGGGTCTGAATATTGGCCGGACGCGATATAATGAGCTCTAAGGACAGTTGGTGAAGGTTTACAAATGAATCGTTTTGAACTCCCGACCAGAGCGCGTCGAATGATTTCATGCTTTCAGCAAAGCTCAACGATTTACAGCGACGTAGATAGGGAGGTAAGAGTTTTAGACCCGGGTTTGGGGTTATGTGGTGATATATTTCGAGGGAAACGTCCAGAAGGACTGTAGAGGGGAACAGATCCAGTGCACGCTCGAAATGTCTCCAATTCATATCAAGATCAACAACGAGGGTTTTCCACAGTTGTGGATCAGTTCGGGATATAAGTCGCCAGCGAGAACATACGCGCGCAAGAACCCATTGGAAATATTTTGAGGTAAGTGGTATAGAGACGGCATCACAAAGATACTTGAATATCTCAGAGAGCATCTCTGATGGAAGCCGCTCGATAGACACCTTTGCTACTCCTCGTGTTGCAACATGTTGAAGTTGCAGTGCTTCAGTCTCCTCCTTTGCAACTCGAGTTTCTTCCAGCGTGTGTCTGCACTTCGAAGGATGGACATGGCTCTGCGTTGCACTGGGCTTCTCTGAGTCAGGCATTGAATGACTCTTCCGAGACGATTTGGCTTCGCAAGACGTTTCCTGTGCATGATAGTGCACGTAAATAAAACGTGTCTGGACTGAGCACCTCTACTTACCTTGCTTCCCAATCTAGAGGTCAACTCGTTGGAGGGATGTGAAAAGATATGAACAAGAAATGTTGAAATGTTTGGAGTCTCAGCCGCCATCAGGCGGGTCATACGGACGATCATCCCGTGTTCATCAATACCTCTCACGGACCGAACGCCGGAATAATACACTCGTCAAGTATGCGTGAATTATTCCAGTATAAAATGTGCATGCAAGCGAGAATGGACATCACGGAATGCAGCACCACAATACTAGGAGCTGGCGGTCTCCTTTTCACGTCGTTCCTATGCCTATATAATTGCTCAATTGTCAAGGATTTGCTAAACTGATATTGAAATCGACACAGATGACAGGCGCGCTGTAGCCAGTTCGACAACAAGCTATCGAAGCGAAGAGCATGGCTCGATCCATCTGGATCATGTCTAGATCATGTCAAATGACTCGGATCGCACCCAGGATAGCACGTCACATTTTGGCATTCATTGTCAACGTTCATCACGCCTTTTTTCCAGAATTTCTCTTCATTTGACGCTAGGACGTGGAGGTGAAAGCGTCCAATACATATTGATAGTCTCGTATGTGACAAGTCCAAGACCGTTTTTTTTTCATCTTCGTACTTCCTGACCCAGTAGTGTCTATCACTCGAACCACTCGCATTCTCCTCACACTGCCTCTACGCACCCTCTACCTCGTACGCGCAACAATTGTATGTATGTGATTCACCTCCTCACGTTTTACCACTCCGTACGAAGGTGTTGCAATAAATTTAGAGTTAGGGGTACCAGTGGGTAGGAGACCTGGGCGCGCGGGTGATTTTGATTCCATGTTCGGTACGAAAATGACGCAGGCGTTCATTCTGCGCTTTCGACACCCGTCCGCCTAGCAAAGAAAGGTGTTTTAGTTCTCCGCTCGATCCAGGAGGCTGTACCGTCCGGGATACGTATATGTCCAACATTTCAATAACAGCATCGACTGCTTCGGAATCTAGAATCTTGCATTCTAGATCCTGCAGGAATGGCAAAAGACTCCCGGATCCAATGTCGCAGAGAATTGTGTACTCGAGGTGTGACTCAGGGAACGAGACGGATTTCGCAGTAGCCGAAATATGAGTGAGAATGCCGTGAATCCAAGAGGTGGGTATGTCAGCTGAGTAATGGAGGGTGGCTATGGGACCTTGAGGGAGTCCCATTGGATCGGGGAGGTTATCATTATCATCGCCATTATGAGTGTACGAGATCTTCACGTATGACAGTTTTGGGCAAACGAAATTGCTTAGTTTCAAGCGGGGATGCTTTTGTGGATAACCGAGGTCGATGGAATATTCGATGTAGAGGCTCTGTAGGTGAGGTATGCAAAGGGGTTGTTGTGGAAAGCGTTTATTGAAGCGGACAGCTTCCAGGAAAAGTTTCTTCAGATTTGTGCAATTTTTCAGGGCATGGTGAAAGTCATGGCATGGGACTTTAAGACCCATCAAATGTAGATCTATAAGAGTTTCCCAGTTAAAATGTGCTGAAAAGAACGCGACACTTCCACGATGACGGAGGGTGAGGTTATGTAGGCATGGGAGGTGCAGTGCATCGTCATCGTCGGTAAGGTATGTGATATTTTCCTCCTCTGAGCCATACAGACAGAGCGTCGCGAGTGACTGACATTCATTCAAAATGTCACATATATCGACGAAATCCAAACCTTCAAGGTCGATTATCAGGTGTTTGATCTGTCCCCACGGCAGGCTGAGAGAGGCTAGAATCTTTGATTCTGACTCCTCATATGACGTGAGAAAAACTGCTTCGAGACGGCTGGCCATTTGCAACGCCTGACCTGCGAATTCCCAGAGCGCCTTTGATTCAGGGGTCTGAATATTAATCGAATCGGATTCATGGCTTATATCGATAGAAAGCTGGTGAAGGTTCGCAAATGAATCATTTTGAACTCCTGACCAGAGCTCGTCGAGTGATTTGAAGCTTTTGTTCAAGTTCAATGATTTACAGCGACGCAGATAGGGGGGTAAGAGTTTTAGGCCCGGGGTTATGCCGTCATCTGATTCGAGGGAAACATGTAGAAGGGCTGTGGAGGGGAACAGATCCAGAGTACGCTCGAAATATCTCCAGTTGACATCGAGCTCAACAATGAAACTTTCCCATAGTTGTGGATCGGTTCGGGATATGAGCCGCCAACGGGAACATACACGCGCAAGAACCCATGGGGAATCTTTCTTGGTGAGTGGTATATAGGCGACCTGACAAAGATGCTTGAATATCTCAGAGAGTATCTCGGATGGAAGCCGCTCGATGGGCGACTTTGCTACTCCTCGTGTTGCAACATGCTGGAGTTGCAGTGCGTCAGTCTCCTCCTTTGCAACTTGAGTTCCTTCCAGCGTGTGTCTGCGCTTCGAAGGATGGACATGGCTCTGCGTTGCGTTGGGCTTCTCTGAGTCAGGCATTGAATGACTCTTCCGAGACGATTTGGCTTCGCAAGACGTTTCCTGTGTATGAAAGTGCACATAAATAAAATTTGTCTTGACTGAGCATCTCTCAAGCACATACCGTTCTTTGCGAGAGGTCAACTTATTGGCAAGGCAATGATGTCTGCAAAGTATGAACACGGTATGAACAAGAGATAGAAATGCAGGCAGCGCGGCCAGCAGCACGGTTTGAAATGAACTTCCGAAAATAATCGTATGATCAGGCGGATCATCCGGACCGGGAAGCGGCTAACGGATTGCCTTTGCTTGACTTTCTACTGTCCTCGGTGAAGTCGCTCGCCTCGTTCTACTTGGCACATTCAAAGAACATCCAATCGCTCGAGCTTCACCCGTACTTCCAGCCAAAAAATCGACTATGAACTCTCCAGCTCCCTCGAATACTCACATTTTGACGCCTAGCATGTTCCCTAAAGCCTCACCGCCTTTTTGCTTCTCGCTGTCGTCAATGGTCAGCAGGGTCAAGGTCATCAAAAACATCTTTGCGTCCACCCCGTCGACAGAGGAAGAAAATGACGACGATTCGAAAAACGCTAACTCTGCATCATGCATGGGTGTTGGGCACCTGTATCTGCCCTATCCGTGCGTGAGCCCTCTGAATGGAGCTCAGAGTCAGACGTCGTCATCGTGATCACTTTCTCAGAAGCTGTACGTGCCTTCGTGTTCTCTTATACAACTACTATACCCTGACTGCCTTTTTCAGACCATCTTAGAGCTCACCGACCCCTCTGCGCGCGTTTCTCCTCTCACATTCCCGTGCTCTCCGCCTCGGAACACTGCGTCTGCTTGGCTCTGGACTGGTCAATGCCCCAGACGGTGTACGAGAGGCTGTCGGGCGCTGTCTCGGGGGTGAAGAGGTGTCTCTGGATGTCCGGGGTGTAAGAGGGAGGGTTCTATGCATTGGAGCGGAGGTCGTTGTGAGGTGACTGATTGGTGTGTGCCCCCACTCGTATCAATTTCTCGTCATATTGATTGTCTCTTATCTTTGAACAGCACAGTATATATACATTGAACTTACGCCCTGTCTTCGTGAAGGTACGCTGGTCAAATAAATCCCTAATGGAAAAGAAACTCATCTTCTACAGGCCTAGAGCCTCAATGAATGTCTAGACCGAGGCCCAACTCTTCGCCACCCTCGTCCCTAGCAGAAAAACATAACCGCATCCTCGCCTCTCACTTCTTGCTCTCGCCAACCTCATATCCAAACTTCCTCGAACGAAGCTCACATCCTGGCTCAACCTCTTTTCTAACTTCACTAACCCGACGGCCCTTGACTCCACCGACACTCTTAACGCCCTCTACACCTTCCTTCTATCACATCCCAACCGCGCCCCAACCTGCCTCCTCACTTACAAACCCCCACACCCCCTTCCATACGATGACACACCTCATGCACTACTCGACGAGACACGTTTCTGGGACACCCTCACGTCCTTGGGCTTTGGGACAATGGAGGGGGTACGTTAACGATTGCGGTCTTATGTGGCATCATGCTAGAATGGAAAGGACACGGGCCAAGAGGCGGAATGAATCGCCGCGTGGCAGTACTGGGTGCGCTTGCTGGGTGTGCAGGGGATGAGCTTGGGCTACGGGTGACTCTTATACTACAGCCCCTGCATCTCACTCCGGCGTGCTGCGCAGTTGGAAGACGTTGGATTCAATGCAGGACGGGTACCCGGGATGATGAGGAGGTGGACGAAGGCAAAGACGAAGAGGATGTGGAAGAAGAGGAGGCCATACCGTCATCGTCTTCGAAGATCGTCAGGTCTATCAGGCAGTCGAACCTAGCTTTTTCGTAGGGCTGCACGCCGTTACCGTTTTTACGGTTGTAACGGGTTAGCCATTTGGCACATACACGGTACGGCTTGCGAACCGTATATTGAGCAGGCGCGTCGGGTTGGACGGGTCTAGAATATGTTAGCGATGTTTACGCACCGAGGATCCGCGGAAACATATAGCGGGAAGGATGCGTGTTTTCTCTTCTCGCGCCTGATCACAACCACAATCAATATCAAGTCCATGCCACTCGGACTTCAAACCTGGATACTCGTTTATCTGTATAGAATTTTTCTGAGTGACGAATCGCAAACAAGTGGGGGTACGGGTACCTCCTCAGGTTCATACTTCCTCCCACCAAGACGAGTGCGGATAGGGACTGGGACTTCAGTAAGGAAATGGGCGAGGCGCGTCTTTTGCCTCGTTCTTGGACTCACGGCTCACCGTTTTCTACTCAGATTTTCCATTCTATCTTCGGAGTCACGCGGGCTTGATATGATGATGGGCTCCCAACATTCACAAGTCGAAGGTACGTCCCGTCGCATACTTCAGTTTTATTAGTCTTAATGGTTGACATATTTTATCACCACAATTGGCTCAATGGAGGAATAATGCCAGTGAACATCCTGCTCGGTCGACGTTTATGGAAGAAGCATTGGCGTTGATTGAGAGGGACTTAAGCATGCCCTCATCAACGATACGATGTTCTCGAAAGTTGGTTATTTCTAATTTCGTCGATTCATTGTCCAATGGCGAACGCTGTATGTGTTTAGGCAACGTATGGCGTTCTTAAGCATCAAATGAAGAGCTTCACAGTCCTATCTGTTCCGCGCGCCTCACTAATGATGGTCAGACAATGAATCAGAATGAAAGGTTGAGGCCAAGCATTTGCGTTGATTCGCTCGTGGGAGATGTACAGAGGGCTTCTATGCAGATAGCTGTACCGCCCGCGTTCTGATTCATGTTATGGTAATACTCGAAATTGTGGTACGCCTCATCGGTGGTTCGGATGTGCTGTGGTGAGTTGACTGTTATGAGCACCGAACATAAAAAGGTGCAAGGATCTCTCACCTCTATGCTTCTATTATTTAGTTGCTTTTGGCCCGATTTTACCTCCGTGAGCGTGAGGAGGAGCATGGGTGTTCAGCGAATGGTCGTCTGTCTTTCCATGGTCAACGAGATCACTGGGAAGCAATGTCTGAATTGTTGTCTGCATCATGCTGGAATAGGGAATGGTTTATTTGCTGTTTGTAAAGAGAGAGGAAGAACTCACTTTTGAGCAAGGATTGTGAGTTTACGAAGTGGGTATGGAGTGCTCGAGAAACATTTTGCAACGTTTAAATATTTATTCAGTTAGTACATGTATACCACAGTAAATAGATGGCGTTCACGGTCTGAGTGGTCAATCGGGGCAGTGGTGATCAGGGTCTGAACGGTTAATCGGGATCTGAGCGGGCAATCGTGATCAGGGTCTGAGGAGTCAATTGTAATCAGGGCCTAAACTCGGTCTCAAGGTTGTTTGAAGGACCAGTGAAGGTGAATTTTGGTCAGGGTTGCAAGCAAAAATACCATCACGCCTCTCAATGGGGATCTGAGTGGGCAGTCGTGATCAGGGTCTGAAGGACCTAGGCTCAGCCCCTCCCAAAATCGTGGAAGGGCCAGTGAAAGTTATCGATCAATCATGATCAGGACAATATCTATTCATGGACAGTGTGTCATCGTCCAACGCGCCCGACAACCTGAGTCGGAGATTATCACTGTTTTACTCTTCATATTACTATTACGGCTTGCTCCCGAAATTTGACGTGGTCACTCGGCAATAAGTTATCAGCCGCGAATTTATCCAACCTACAACTTGAGCACATACAAGGTCGTTTGTCCACTTCTTGGCATATGATAATCACCATACGTCATGAAGTTGCCGGCTGTACTTAGGGTACTGTACGCCGCTGCCATAACCCTTTGTCTACATCACCAAAACTCGCCATCTCGTAATTTATTTCAGTGAAACCCTTGTTGAGAGATTCTCTTTTTAAAATTAAAAAAAATCTATAACGCCGCAATCCACTAACAAAAAACCAAAGCTCATTACCTATTTATTCAAGCGGAGGGAAAAACATCTTTCCTTACTCGGTCTAGGAAGCGCAGACCGAACGCCTATATTGAACATGCAGTGCTACTATCGTGGGACCGAATATGAAATGCTGTCTACGAACCGGCATATAACAGGGATGATGTATGTTTTTGTTTCCCGTGCCCTGATTACAACCCTAATCAATATAAAGTCCATGTCGCTCGGGGTCTATGTTCAGGGGCGGCGGAAGCGGCGAGACTCGGATACGGTGGCGTCAGGGTTGACGTTGATTCAGGGTCTGACTTGCTCTCAAAACTTGTCGTTGCGATTTATATCAGCCGCCAATTTTTCCAACCCAGGTCCAACCTTATACTAGAAGCCGTTTGACCACTTCCTGGCATATCTTGCTGGTTGTATTTGGAGTCCTGTACGTTGCCACTGTAACCCTCTGCCGACATTACCAAAACTGATGGTCCCACCGTCCCACTCCCGTTGTCTGGTATTTTTCTGAAATAAGGAAGCTTCTCATTTTGAACTGCTCGGAGATTGCAAGAATATTCGATCCATAGTCGCATACATTGCCTTGGTTATTCCCCTGGGGCAAAAGATGTGATTTAGCTTATATCTTATATTTAGCGCGGATACAGGTATAGACTCGACACTTCTTCCAAATTCACCGTTGTCACCCAGGTCATTACCAATGACGGCACCTCTTCCGGGGCCCTCAGCGACATCCGCCGCCTATGTCCAGAACGGCGTGGTCATCCAGAATTCCAACACAAGCATATCTGAAATGGATACATTCGACTCGATTACGGCTGATTTCTGCGATGCGCAGAAGACTGCTTTTGGAGACCGTAACAGCTTTGACGAGAAGGGTGGACTTTCGAATTTGAACAAGGCGGCGGATAATGGCATGGTTTTGGTTATGAGTATCTGGGATGACCATGCAGTTAACATGCTCTGGCTCGACAGTAGCTACCCCACTGATGCCGATGCTACCACGCCTGGAGTCAAACGTGGAACTTGTGATACTTCCTCGGGTGTCCCCAGTGATGTCGAAGCCAATAATTCCGACTCTTCTGTTACTTTCTCTAACATCAAGTTCGGCGACATCGGTTCCACTTACTCAAGCACCCTTGCTACTAGGTCTGCTAAATTTGTTCACTGGTAAGTAGTGCATTTCGTGATTAAAGCTTATCTGATTGTCATTTCTCGTCAGAATAAAAATATACGAGTCCTCCTTCATGACAGGGTTGTAGCGTCCTTAAGTACGACCACCTCCGTATATACAGCTACCCAAAACAGATGAATTTTGAGCTATTCTATGGAAAGAAGCGAGAAGAATCTCCCCAACGCGTTTTAAGTATGTAAATGGATCCGTTGACTCAGCGGTTTATCACGCGTTATCATCAGGTTCCGATTGAAGAGCAAACCATTCCACATAGGACAAAGGGATCACATCAATTACCTCTGAGTCTTATTATCCCTCCTGTAAACCTATCATTGAGACGAGAGGAGGGGCAGAGGTAACAATGGAAATGCTATGGCAAGGAATGATGAAGCTCAAGAGAGATTGACGATCGAGGGCCTAGACCGCAGATATCACTGAAATTCGGGGAGGATTGCAAGACTGTAACGAACGGCTCATCAATTGATAATGAAGCGGCTACCTCCATGACTACAATACAATAAAGAATCAAGAGTCCTTTCAGGCGCTGCGGTGAAGGAAGTTGTCATAGCTTTCCATAGGCGGACCGATTCTTCCTGCGGATTCAGAAGATAATGTCGTGTGAGTTATATACTGAGGGATAAACGAATCCGCCACTTGACGGCTGCTGGTATTCAAGTGGAGGCGGGTAGTATCCCGAATTTTGCAGCGCGAACTTTAAGGCACTGAGAGGAGTACGTATTGGAGTAAGTGCAGGTCGATCAAGCCGCTTAAATAGTGAGGTTAGTCCAACCAATGCCACCGATAAATAAAGAGATAGTGAATTGTATGTCATAGAAGTAAATGTGTTGACCAACCATTGACCGTATTTCGCTTGGGTAGCGGGGGAGGCAGGGGTAGAGGATGCTAGAATCACTTCTTCCGGAGCTGGTACAGAACAGAAGTACTTGTTGTAGACAAAGTTCACGACAAGGAGCTAGGGGTCGAGACAAGTTGCAAGGGTGGGGGCTAACTCGCAATTCGTGGCACATGCCACCTTCGTTAATATCAGTTGTATGCGGTGAGCAGAAGGGAAAAAGACAACTACAAGTGGGTGAGCTTTGGTTGATGATTGATCTCGGCAGCGCCGGACATTCTCACAAAGGCATCCATCTAATCTGCACTAGATTCTATAATCCTCTACTAATCACACTCGACAAACATGTTAATTCTGCATTGGCGCTGGGCACCCGTATAGCTAGCTATCGAATGTAGAGCTGTCGTCCGCTAGTTGCCAGCGTGCACAAACGCGTGCATTACAAACTGGGGCTTCACACCCAGTGTCCAGTTTCACTTTGTCAGAAGTCGTACGTGTATTCGTATCGTCTTACAACCACTATATACCCTGAATAATCCTTGTGCAGACCATCTTCGACCTCTGCGCGCGTCTCTCCTCTCACATTTTCGTGCTCTCCGCCTCGCAATACTATGCACTATGTCTGCTTGGCTCTGGGCTGGTCAATACCCTAGACGGCATACGAGAGGCTGTCGGGTGCTGTCTCGGGGGTGAAGAGGTGTCTCTGTATGTTCGGGGTGTAAGAGGGAGCGTGCTACGCATTGAGAGAGTAGGACTGGGTGTGCAGGACGGGGATAAAGTTGGGGAGGAGGTCGTTGCGAGGTGACTGATTGGTGTGTGCCTCCACTCGTATCATATTAATTGTCTCTTATCTTTGAACAGCACAGTATATATAGAATGAACTTACGCCCTGTATTAGCTAAGGTAGGCTGTTCAAATGATTCCTTAATGGAAAAGAGACTCTTACACAGGCCCACCCCATTATCAAACTCCACCGAACGAAACTTACATTCTGGCTCAACCTCTGGGTCCACACGGCCGCATGTCGCCTCCTGGGTATGCTGTTTACCGCGGCTCCCCCGCGGCTCCTAATGCACAGTATGGGGACGCACATCCTCTGTCAAATGCGGGGATGCAGAATGTTGCCAAGAAGATCTGTTTACAGGTGAAGAGTGAACTTATCTGGACGAAGGCCTTGGCTTGCTTGAATGTCGTGAAGAACCTGTTCTACATTGGTAAATGTTTCTATGGCATGACGCCATTGGAGACTCTGGAGTCTGGACAAGGGTGAATTGGACGAGAAACAGAGGGACGAGGAGGAGGATAACGAAGTACCAGACACGGAGCTTCTCAAGCAGCAGAACCGTCTCCCTTAGCTGTTCTCGAAATTTTCCTCTCAGGTAAAGTCTGCTCATCATAGCAAGGTCGAACCGTGCATCCAACAACATAATTTTATTGTAATTGCGTCCTGACGACATACTGATCATTTATATTATAGGCAAAGTGTACACAGCAGCCCCTGGCGGTCCTGGAACCAGCGTGGCTCAAATGATTTCTCGTCTGATTCCTGACACTCGTGTACCGTCTCCTCGAAGAAGATACCATTCGGGGTTAACCTATGTGAAAACATCTTCGTGTAATATCTCAATGATCTCAGACCCATACAGACGAAATTATAGCCCTGTCAATGGAGATCCAGGATCTCCCTCACGCCAAAGTGGGCAAGCAACCAAGTTTATGATAGTAACATAGTAACACAGTTGTAATTGCTTGTGTCGCCATGCCTGTGAGCTGCGCCAGTACAGTTTAATACACTCCTCACTCCTCCATTGTTTTTATAACTCTCAATTCACACTGCCAATACCAAACATGTTTCTACGTCAACTGTGTGAGAACAGCTATTCTAGCACATACTAGAGGTACGTGAAAAGACATATATGCCTCGTCTGCCTTGGTCTGCAAACAGGACTCGAGCGCCTTCCCCCGTTTCGCGATATTGACGATGACACCCGATGAACGACTCCTCTTCAAAGGCTTTGGTGAAACTATACTCCGTTCAATGGCATACAATACTGTATCATTCCTTTCCTACGGTAATCGTACCACGTATCTCTTCTATCGTTACTTTTAAATTCTGATGGGCACTCTCCAAATTACAGGAGCTTCAATGCTAATTTCTCTATGGGTCGCTTATTCTCTTATCCGGTATGTAAACCAGATCTTTGTAATGGGTGTCACTAACCATAAACTATATACGAGGCGTCGTTCTTGGGGACAGCTGATCATTGTTTCGTATGGATTTCTTGTATCGACGGTTCTGATGTTTCTCCACCTACGATCAGGCATGGGTACAAGCATATTCCTCATAACCGTGAATAATACCCTGCCTCTCGGCGATTACATTTCTGCCTTTGATCTCAGTCAAAGTAGATTTGAATTGCCCTCGTCGTGGTTGACGAACATCACCGTGAGCTTTTGTGCATTTCATTCCAAGCAGCTATCCAAAATTACAAAAATTTCTCACTTCTCAGCCAATCGCCAATGATTGCTTCATTGTGTGGCGCGCGTGGGTTATCTTTCGGAAGCAAAGATGGGGATTATATCTTTCCGTCTCGCTATGCATCGTTTCTTTTGGTCTGTCTTTCGTTCTTGAAAACAACGTCATATATAATATTGAATCATTTGCCTAGTGGTGACAATTGTCGGCTCGTCTTTGCAATCGACTCCTGCCTCAAATATTGCATCCGAGTTGAATAGCAACACTATCACTGTGTTGGTCGACTCGGCTACTGTGTTATCACTCACTACGAATGTTGTCGCAACTGCCTTTATTGGATGGATCTTGCGGTGGGATCATTTTGTTCAACTGCCTGTAAAGTCTAACGCGTTGCTATATAGAGGTCACCTGAATTTTTTACGGAAAAACTTGGAACGCACCCAGCAGGAGCTCTTCAAAGTGTGGCACATCCTAGCTCTCCTTGTCGACTCAGGAGCGGTGTACTGCACACTCCAGGTATGTGATTATTGAATTAAATCCCATGTGTGTGAATTACCTCAAAAAAAAAATAACCCAGCTTATAGTCGTAATCTACGAGTTTTCAGCAAGTGCAGATAATTTCTCCGCACTGATGGGTTTCGAGGTTTGCAACAGTATTTTTCAAACCATTTCCGTAAGTTTTTTTTGGATTAGCCTCCGAGTTTTCAACACGAATCCTCAATATGCCTAGTTTGTCTACCCAGCTTTGACGATCTTCCTTATACGAGGGCCATTTTCCATCAGTGGTGTTCATGATACTATCATGTCGTTCCAGGGCAGTCGCCCTGTATATATCTGAGCCATAGGAAGTCAGCGATTGACAATGTGAAGTGGTTGAGCTCCTTAATTATAATGTCACGGACTCGTTCCAGTTATCACTCATCACTTGGGTAGCCGTTAAGGCAGGGACAGAGGTTGTAGCCGTACCCGAACTACCACTTCCGGTGGTGGTTCTGGTGTATGTGGAGGCGATGTCGCCAAACTTGATGTTTGAGAGTAGGTAACGGATGCGCTAGGAAGAAAGGAAGTTTTATGTAACGCTAGCGTTGTTGGCTTCGACAGAAGAAGATGATGATTGACGACTCGACAAACGCTAACTCCGCATAGGCACTTGGGCGCCTGTACTTATAGCTGTCGTGAGCCCCCCCAATGGAGCTCACATGCGAAATTGGCTCACTCACATCAATTGATCGGTTTTGTCTCTTATCTTTTAACAACACTTGTTGTAGGTCAACTTACGCTCAGCATGGCCACCTACTGCAGGCTCACTTGTGGCTCTGACGGACAGGTTTGCGAATTTTGTGGGGGAATTACTGGGGCAGAAGGGAAGGGGAAGAACGCGTGGGCCTAGTGGGCGGGAAGGTGGCGACAAGAAGGACGATGCTTGGGAAGAGGAACGGTCGTGGAGAGATCCTACAGTGCATAAGCTTCTAGTCGTTGTATTGAGGTGGATGGATAATGGGTTTGCACAAGCTGAGCTCGTAAATGCAGGCTGTTACTTAATGGAAACGAGACTGTTGTACGAGGCTGCGCGAGCAACGCCGAGGCCACACCGGAATGTTCGAGATAGTTGATCGGGCATCTCGGCGGCCGCGTTCCTGACTCGTTCCTATGTTCTACTCACTCGTAGAATATTCTAGTTATACTTTCTTACTTATATATAAATAACTCTGTTGTAGTAGATGTAATACAAGTTATTCTACTTGAGTACCACTGCGCGAATACCTGAACAACAGAGACTCATCTTCTACAGGCCCCAAACCCCGAGGATCGCCTAGATATGCACTCATATAAGACCCAACTCCTCGCCATCCTCATCCCTAGCAGAACAACATAACTGCATCCTTGTCCCACACTTCCTTGCCCTCGCTGATCCCATTTCCAAACTCCATTGAACAAAGTTTAGATCCTGGCTCAACCTCTGTTCCAAGTTCACCCTGCACTCCACCGACACTCTTAATGGCCTCTCCCTACCACGCCCTCCATCCCTCGCCCTAACCTGCCTCCTCACCTACAAACCCCCGCACCCCCTTCCATACGGAAGACACTTCACGCACTGCTCGACGGCCACGTTTTCGGGGACACCTTCATGTCCTTGGACTTTGGGGAAATGGAAAGGGGGTATGTTGTGAACGACTGCAGTCCTATGTTGTATCATGCTAGAACGGAAAGGACGCAGGGCAAGAGATGGAATGGATCGTCGCGTGGCCATACGTGTATAGGGCATGAACTTAGGCTCATGCTACAGCCCCTGTGATCTCACTCCGGGGCGCGCCGCTTAGACGGGTTTGTATTGGAAGACGTCGGATTCAATGAAGGATGGGTGTGCGGGATGATGAAGAGGAGGAAGGCAAAGACGAAGAGGACGTGCAAGAAGAGGGGGCCACACCATCGTCGTCGTCGAAGATCGTCACTTGGAGCCTTGACAACGTGTATATCGAGATCCTCGTTGAATACGATGACCAAGTTATCCCGAAGATCTACGAATGCCTCATAGCACCAAAATTCAAGCCTTCAGTCATATCCAGGATCTTTGGCATCGTCGATCGGCTCTTAGCTTCGTCCACTGTGGACGAGGACATCCGCGATACTGTCGTTAACCCCCATGTGTCCCTTCTCCTCAATAACCTAGCTATCCTCGTACAAAGGACGAAGGGCGTCACTGTCCTCGCATCGCCCTTAACACAGTGCCAAGTCAGCATCCTCTCAGAGATTGCGCAATATTCAACAGACTCCATACAAGTTTCGACTTTGCTTACCCTCTTCGGACCCTTGCTCAAGCCCAACAATCAGAAACCGAGCAGATTGTTGAATCCACTTGAGATATCTTTGCAACCATGGGAGGCAATTGGAATCGATTTCATGGGGCCATTACCAGAATCATCAGAGCGTAACATGACTTTTGACTCCATAACTGTTGTAATTGACTTACACTCAGCAATGGTCCACCTGATTCCATGCAGGACCAACTACAAGGCAAAGAAAATAGCAAAACTTATATTTTCCAAAATCTACAAACACCATGAATTACCCCGGGTCATAGTAAGCAATTGGGACCCCCTGTTCACCAGTAAATTCTGGAAATGCATCAATGAATTAATAGGTACTCACCTTAGCATGTCAAGCGCATTTTACCCTCAATTGGATAGCTCCATGGAGAGGGCCAACTAGACTGTAACCCAGATGCTACAGTCTTGCATTGGGACTGAACAAAAGGACTGGGTACAAAAGTTACCAGCAATAGAATTTGCAATCAATTGCACATGATCTGAGAGTACAGGGTTTGCACCATTCTTTCTCAACTCAGGAAGAATGCCCAGATTGATGATCTGGGACACAAATGAGCCTCATGAGACTGAGTACGCAGGAGTATGAACCTTCACAATGAAAATGAAGTTGGCCATCATGAAGGCACATGATAGTATAATTGCAGCACAGGTCAAAGAGACCCATGATACGAACCATCAAAGAAGGAAAGCAGAATTCATAAAGGGGGATTTTGTGTATGTATCAACTAAGAACCTGTCAATGAAAAGGGGGTTAGCATGTAAGTTGTCCCCAAAATTCATTGAGCCTTATCCAATTATGGAAGAGCTGGGAAACAATACATACTTTGTTAACTTACCTCTGACTCTGAAAAGCCACAGCATTCATGAATCCTTCCATGCATCCCTATTGAGAGTGCATGCCCCAATTATGATTCATTGTTTCCTGGAATACTAGAGGCACAGATATTCAAGACTGAGAAAGAAGGCCAAGAATGAGCAGTAGAAAAGATAATCACCCATGCAGGTGTGAAGAAGAAGGCCACCTTTGAGGTTCTATGGGCATCCAGGGACAAGACCTGGATGCCATATAATCAAATAAGTCACCTATGTGCCCTTGAGGAGTATCTAGAGGCACTTGGAGCTGATAAGATAACAGACTTACTGGCCAGATTGGGATCACCACTGATGGAGGATCCACAGAAATTTGTAGGAGCCATTTCGTTTATTCCCGACAGTCTCACTCCCACAATTAACATGGCCACCCATCAGAATGGAAGCAGGATACCTGCCCTGCTGAATGAGCCAGCTCCTCCTTTGCCCTATGAGGGTAACACTCAATTGATTGATGTCCTAATTGCTGAGGACCCAGCCCCATGGCGCCTATATGATGACTGGGGCCAGTTGCTAGTGTACAATTTCAATCTCAATGAGTTTATGCCCCAAAACCCAGTCCCTGGCACATTGCGTCTATTCAAAATGGAGGGCAGGACCCTATATGTTCAAGTAGACGTGGACTGTGGCTTCACTTGAGAAATCCATGCTGCACAGCTCAAGGAATACATCAAGTTCAACAGGTGGTCTGGCGGGCTGACATCCCGATGGTGGTGCCCTCTGGCTACTTGGATTTCGTCAAGTCCATGAACAGCGACCCCACGTGCACCTGGAACTTTGCACAGTTTAATTTGGTGATGGGGTTCTGGATGAGCAATGGGCTGAGACCCTGCAGGGATGAACTCACCATTGATTTTCCTGACAACTTCAATGTTGCTCACTACTATGAGGTGATGGGGGCATTCATTGATCCCCAGAGCAGTGAGTTCAGTGAGCAGCTGCTGAACAATTACCAACATGTCTTCTTGTGATCTGAGATGTTATGCCACAAAAATGCCAAGCTGAAATCAGAATTGGAAGATTTGTGAGGAAGAGGAAAAGGAAGAGGTAAATGGTCACCTGGGAGCTGGCCCTATGCTGGTAGATCCCTGTTGACCTTGTGAATGGCCATGATGGGGCTCGCCCAGCCCTTGGGAAGCACCTATAGTGGATCGACTCCTCAGTTTGGAAGTCCCTCAGGTTCGGGAAGGAACACACCTAGCACCCTGGGAACCTTGCTCAGCCAGGACTTTCAGAACTTTGGTCTTTGATTTGAGGAACTGACATTACCTCAGGAGGGCGTATGTAGTGGTAAGATGAACTTAGACACATAATGACTGGCTTATTTATGATGAAATTAGTTTACTCCTATATCTCTATATTTACTTAAATCCTCTATTTAAAACTTTGTACTGTATTTATATGGCCTCCGGCCTTTCTAAAATACAACTTGGTTTACAATTGTTATCTACAGGTGTGAACTCCTTGTGTGATGCTGCATTCAATGCTCAACATCAACCTCGACACTACACTCCTGCACCTCTACCATGTCCCAGCAATGGCGGTCAGGCGAAATGCAAGAGGATAGTATCAGATCTGCCCCCATTGTCTTCTACTTCAGACATCATGGAGGTTGCATCAAGGTCATGCACTTGTCAGCTTTCCCCCCCTCCTCAGGAGCCTAATCAGTGCCCTTGTCCACATCCTGGTAATGGTGATCAGTGACCCCCACCCCCTGTGATTCCCTTGTTCATCATCCAGCCCCCTCTTGTGGTGCTAGCTGTCTCCCTGAGCCTGCTCCTACCCCTCCCATTGTCGCTCCTCATCAAGCAGACCCCCTGTCATTGGTCCTTTGGACCAACACACTTTTGCCCAGATGTTTCAGCAGATGCAGCAGATGGTGCAGATGTTTGGATTCTCTGTGAATGATAGTCACCAGGTTCTGCAAGTCCCCTCCTGGGACACACAAATAGGCCAGCCATATAGGCTCCCTCTGCTGCATGGGCTCCCTCCACCACAGATGGCCCAGACATATGGTTTAAATCTGAATGATTCTTGCCACTTTCCATAAGGCCATGGAGAGCCTATTGCAGGTCTGTCATGCATTAGACAGTATCAGGCTGATGGGTATGATGGGGATTGTGAGACTACATTTATCTTTGACCCCAAATAACTAGTCAAATTCAATACCATACAGTTGTGTTGTATGAAATTCAATTAACTATGTCTTTCATTTGATCATTACAATCAAGACAGCCTTGGCAGTGCTTTTCAATACTCATAATGAGAGGGTATGTTGGGTATGGTCCATTTGGTGGCTGGTAGTCTTCTCAGTCAACTTTTGAAGGTTGTAAGTTTTGAAGACTTTCACTTCAATAATTGAAGAACAAAGATATTGAATTGCATTGGAGAATAGAAAAAACAATCAAGTACTTGTTTGTACATAGTATAATAAATTTGGGAGCTCCTGACAGAGGAAGGAAGGGATGGGAGGTCCCAGTGCAGGGTGGTAAGTTGCAGAAGATGGATGGGAGGTCCTGGCATGCATGACATGACAGATGGGAGATCCCAAATGCTCTGGGATCCCCCAATACAATAGGGAGCTCCCATTATACCTGGGAGGTCCTGTGGATGGTAGAGCCTTTAGGGGTAATTTCTGAGTGGAAGGGTTATCCCTAAGGGGGGGTGGTTTGGGGGCTGCCTGAAGTGTTGGAAAACTTTATAAGTTTGTTAATGGCCTTAGTCACACTGTTACCTGGTTCATCAATGTCACACCTCAGAACCCTCCTGCTGTACCACTCAAATGCCTCAAAACCACCACAACATGCCTGAGAACCACCATGACACCACCAGGACACCTCAGAACCCCTGCAGTGCCACCTGGATTATATTAGTTTATTATATAGACTTGTATTATATAGATTTAATATAATAGTTTTATAATAAGTGTTTTTGATGAAATTGAATTGAATTTCATCAAGTTGAACTTGTTAAGAATTTGACATTTATGAACTGGGCTCCTGTGTGAGAGGGGTTTGATTGGAGTCCAGTGGACTTAGGTGGGGGAGTGTAAAGTATTGCACTATACCAACAGGTCTTATATTCCCTTGTAAATTAAACTCCCTATGTATACAAAATTAAGTCAGGAAAACTCTGGCTG
>JABAJS010007760.1:0-24825 GCA_018221635.1 Tephrocybe sp. 10521TJB
AAACGCCTTGTATTGGCCGGGACATCGCAGCTCGTGGTATATAGGTTGGTGCTACACATCCGATGATTTCTTGATAATGCTAACAGTTGATTGTGATGCGTAAAACTGTACTGCCCCTCCATCAATGCATCAAGCTTCATCACAGGAACACAAATCCATCATCAAGCTCGTAAACCCGGCAGCCCTGAGACAACCAATGGGTACTTAATCAAGCATGGTTTCATCATCCTTTCCTTCGCACTGAGCTCGACGTTGACCGTCGCCAAATGTCCCTGACTCGCCAAGTCGTAATTGACGATACCGACACCCAGATTCTTTACTCTGGCACAGGTTGGTTCTTAGATTGAGGCAGCGAAGACGCTGTTGGAAATTTCGGACCCACATACAGGACGACGTCCCATGGGACCAAAGAAAACGACACACTCTCTTCTTCATTTGTAGGCAAGTGAAACCCATGTCAATATTCCATGCTCTTACCAATCATTCTGTAGGCACCTCTGTCGCTGTCTTCGGCACTATAGACCTCGCAACAAACAACGGCGACACCGATCCAAGCTGGGATTGTTTTATTGACAACATCAGTCTTGGGACAGCGCTCCTGTCTCAATGGCCTGCCCGCAAACGCTCCAATGGCGGTTTACTGTCAAAATTTCTTCACCACGCCTAATTTTACCGCTGGTCCTCACTCCTTGGTCGTGACCTACGAGGGCGGTGTTGGTCCCTCTACCCCGCTCACGGTGGATTATATTTACATGACCAATGTTTCGTTACCCGCCGATTCCGGTTCAACCCCACCATTGTCTACTCACACATCTTCGTCTTCCCCTAATAGTTCTACTTCTACTTCTTCTCCTGTCTCAAGTACTTCCAAAACTGGAATTCCTATTGGCGCCATCGTTGGAAGCGTCGGAGGAGGACTCACTTTGATCGCTATTCTACTTTTCATTCTCTTGTATTGGCGGCGGCGCAATCGCGCGACACACATTTATTCGCAGCTAGGCACCGGGGCAACCCCACATCACCCCCATCCCCAACTCCAACCCGTGCCCTTCATGTTAACACGAAACTCATTTCCCGATTCCACTCCGCGGTCAAAACATAGTTATCTTAATAACCCAGGTGACAATGTATCAGACTCTCATCCCCAGTCAGTACACAAGAGCCGGCCTCCACCAACTTACATATGATTCCAACAAGAGTACGATTAAATCAAGATTGCGGACTGCGATAGACATCATTCTTCCGTTGTACTGTGCACATTGAAGCTCTGAAATCGTATCATCTTTGTAATTTCCTAGTTGCGTCATTAAAACCGGAATCCAACATGCCTAGGATCCACCCTCGTCTATCAGCCCAGACCGCAGCGCCAGTTGACGAGGGATTATCGGCATCCGTGAAAGGCTGCTACCGTCACTTCTTCTCCTGCCTCTACTATCAAAACCCGAATTCCCATCGGCGCCATCATCGGAGGTATTGTTGGTATATTCGCTTTGATCACCATTTTACTTTTCTTTTTCTTTTGTTGGCGGCGTAATAATCGTGCAACAAACGTTCATTCGCAGCTAGGTGCTAGCGAAATACCTCAGCTTCCCCATCCCTATCTCCGACCCGTGCCCTTCCTATTAACACTGTCAACAAAGTCGGCTTCAGGATTAAGTTCAACTCCAGTGCCAAAACTCTCGCTGCACAGTCTTCCTAATACTAGTATCACAGGCACTGATGTACCAGGGGCAGGTGCGCAACACGCCAACGGTCCTCCCCTCCCAGTGGTACAAGAGCCACCCTTTGCCAACTTTGCCAATTATCATTCCAACGAGAGCATTAGTAAATCAAGATAGAGGACTACGATTCGGCCATCCACGCCCGAATATTAATACAATCGTAGAAGATACTCCTCCCATGTACAACACATATTGGTATAATTTAATTGTGTAAGTACTTAATATCTATACACTTAGTATGTGTCGCCGTTTTACTGTGCACCCATATCATTGGTTTTTGGTTTAGAATCGACGGTCAATGGAAACTTGCGATTCGCGCTTTATTCCCCGTGACTCTATCCTAGGTACCAAACATCAGGTACACGCATCCTGTTATTCTTCCAATCTTCTTTGATTGACATACGTCCGGACCTACTATGTTTCCGGGCGTCCTCTTTTCGGTGTTATCTCACAACCGTAAGGCTGTTCATGGAACACTGTGGATGTCGATTTTCAACTTGACAGCATCCATTTACTATCAGATATAGGCAAAGGCTAGGCATATATAAAGATGAGGAATCGCTGTCTCTTCGTCTCATCATCATGGCTATTGGAGACGGATCATTCCTCAAAATTATCAGTAAGTGGTCCAGCAAGGTCATCACCTCGACCACAGGCACGCTTGACGGTACGTCACATAGTTCCCAGCAATAGACGGCATGAAAATGACGACTGTATTCCCAGTGCGGGTCAGCCTTGACCAGAATCTGGATGGTCAGATCGTAGGAATATATTTCCCAAACTACCTATGCTGATCGCTCACTGTTGCCTTTGATCTAGTGGCGTTTAGAGCGCTTAGAGAACGGCTCTTTTGCGCTGAAATGCATGCAAAAAAATCAGGACGGACAGTATATGTACCTTAGTTACGACGGCGCCGATAAACGCCCCATGCCTCAAGACCTTGACCATCCAAAGTTGGTCCTTTCATCATACACGGCTGAGGGGTGGGTTGTTCAGTTCTGGGAAGGGACCGAATACAGGTATTATTTACCAAGTCTAGTCATTGTTTGCATGTATGCTTATTTTAACTCGAAGGCTTTTCCCGCAATATCACGAATATTACAATGCCCAGGTGGATCCCAGTGATAATAGCAACAGCGCAGCGTTGACTTTGGAAGCGTTTAATGAGGCGGCATATCAGAAATGGATATTGCAAGAGGTTCCACCTTGGGATTAGAGTGCATCCAAGTTCTATACGGGGTCCGTAACCTGTATAGTAGTGTTCACCAACCAACAAGACTGCACTACCTCTCACAACATGGATACGGCGCGTTGCATTTGAACACGAATTCGTTGACTTCGCATTCGGTTTATCGTCCTCGTTAGATCCGATTCTTTAGACACTGGTGTACACATACAGCGCGTAAGTGTGCGATTATCTCCCTATCAGTACATAACGGGCCCGAAAAACATTCTATCTCTATGGGCAAGAGGATCGCATGATGCCCACTCTATCCGCCGCTCTTGTCGCCTGATCAGAAGAGAAGCGGACGGGGGTCCTGATCCCAAGTCTATCGGCGCGTCGAAGGTGAGCGGCACCATGAACCCGTTGTCAAAATTGCACGAAAAGTCGCGAAGGCCCTAGACCTCGGCTTTCACCACGCCGATGATCGTTTCTTGAGAGGTGCCATGAGGTTGAGCAACGTCAGGTTGATAATAACAATATTCAGAACGAGTCGATTGTGGAGTGACGCCAAATGGAGGTCGGGTTGGGGTGGTGGATATCTGATGGAGACGATGGGGGTGAGCGGGTGTTGGTGTGTACGGCAATACTGCTGAGGAACGGGTGGTGTTGTTATATCGCGAACCTCGTCCTGAAGAGACGGAGTGCCTTTGAGGGAGAAGAGGCGAGATGAGGCCGTTGATATGGTTCATGGTAAGCATCCTTTTGCATGAACCCGTTTTTCCTTGCCATCGCTCAGCCCTCCTTCTGGAGATTCTCGGCGCTGTGCCGACCTCGACAACCAGGGGGAGCTGGCCCGCACCTCCACGTAGTCATGAATCCGAGTGATGACAATGAAGTCAGACAGAAAATACACACAAGGTTGTCCTGCTCTGTTCTTTGCGCTTTGCTTTCTCCCCTCATGCATTAATTTTCTCTATAAGCTTCCTGGGCAGAAAAATGGCCTCTTTCGCCTCGCATGCTTCCTTCTCTTGCTGCCTGATGTGCGAGAGTCCAAGCTGAGTGGCTGTTATAATAGGAATAAAAAGAGAACAGCACAGCAACACGCACGGTCTTCTTGTATAGACTAGGTCCAACCTCGCCACGTTCGCCCGTATGCTCTGGGTTTCACTCTATATCCTCGACCTCGAGAGTCGAGTCACCCATCCCTCTACCTTCACCTCCAGCAGCCCACTGACGATCGGAAGTCATCCTTCTCGCGAATCACTCACTGACTTTGACAAGAGCCTCCTTCGAGATCGTAGCACTGGGCTTGCTTAGCGGGAGAAGTCCGGCCCCAGGGACACAGCGACTAGTAATGCTGGAAAGTTGGAATTTGACGTATGGTGGGGTGGGTGGTGCTCTAAGCTCTGTCTCAGCTGTGCTTGTCACGAGTGACGCCCGTTTCGTGGGCACGGCGGGGATTCGGGGGTTGCCGAGGATGCCCTACCCCGGTTGTGCAGATTCCTGATCATGTATGCATCGTTCTACGGAGATACCTACACAGCATTGGCTGTGAGGCTTGAGCTTGAAGTATAAGGGTACGTCAATGCTAATGAGACCACTCATTTCCCCACCACGATGTCAACGCCTCAATTGCTTCGCGATAACGTACCCTACTTTTCGAGACTGATATCCAGCATTGGCGAACTGGACTATGTACCATCGGCTCACACGCATCAAACAAGCTACGTTAACGACCTTCAGACTCGATTGAAGCAGAGCGAGGCGCGTTTGAGGAAACTATCCGAAACAACGATGAAGGAGAAGAAAGAACACGAATTGTTACGGGACTCAACGGCCCGACGGCTTGCCCACAAGTTGACAGGTAGGAAAGAGAAGTTTGACGCAATGGAGATGAAGGAAGAGAGGTGTGCCTTCAATCTTTGCTCATATACAGGGGTCGGGATTAGATATAAACTTGTCAAAGGGAATACGTGGAGGCTTTGGAAAAGGAATTCGCCGAACGGGAGACTCACAATGTGCTCATCAACATGGCCGAGGAAGCTAAGCGCGAGGTACGACTGCTATCTACATATGTCCCTTATGAGTTAAAAAAGGATCACGAAATGTTTAGAATGCAGATCTAGCGGAAAAGGCCGTCCACTACGAAGCGTTGAAGAAGGAACTAGCACAATTGTACGCACGAGTATTCGATGGCCCCACGGAAGGTCTAATTTATCTCCACCCTCCCTTGATGACTCTGAGTCCTGACCTGTTCTCATCAGGATATCCTGAAGATGACCGGCTCGAATACAAGCTCCAGTCTACGCAAGTCCTACATGATGAGATCCAGAATACTCTCAATGCTGAATGTCGAGTGTGTGAGATTCTGACACACGCGGACCAAACACTGGCCGCCTGTGAAGCGAAAGTAAAGGAAGCACTCGGACATTCTCGAGTAGGCGCGTATTCTCTTCCAAACCGCTAACCTCAAAACATGGCAATTGAAACATCTGTTTTTAGATATATGGGTCAGTGGGCGTAGTAGCGGGTGAGTCAGATAGACGTGTCTAAGTTTCGTGAAAGAAAAACATGAACGGGTTCTATAATTTATAGGATATTCGATATGTTGGAGCGGAACGCGCTAAGCAAAGCTCAGTCACTAGCCATGCATACCCAGAACCTCTGTCAACAAGCGCAGGATATATCACCCTTCGTTCAATCAATTGGCCCACTGCCGATTGCAAAAGGGTGCGCAATAATGATCCCCTTCCTGGAAACATTGCAGATTAAAATGTTTGAGATAAAAGGTCTATATGGGGAGATGTGATTTTTGACAACTTCTTTTCGGATATCGCATTTCATAGTCAGTCTATTCTGCGCCCCTTTAATTTCTTAGACGTATATCTAAATATATTCCGTTCTTTACACCCAGACAAAATCCAAGCATCCGCTGAAGACCTAAAGCGTGCCCATAGTCTCGTGAGTTCGTCTCCTCTTCGCCAACTTAAGGAGAAATAACGTCGTCCCCAGCTAAAGAACGAACAACATGCAGCACAATGCAGAGCTAACAATGCAGGTGTCCAGCTCATTGAGGTGGCACAGACACTTCAAGTGGATAGGCTTTCGTTGGATTCCTACCGTCAAGAAGTTTTCCAAGGGATCTCTCGAGAAGTTGACGCTTCTACGACTTCTGATCGACCACCAAACTATGATGCGGCTTCAGCACAACCGGCTGGTTCCTCGGTCACGGAGGCGACACCTGAGGAGGCACAGTTGAAACCTGCCCACGCCGTTCAAGGCCTAACGCCAATGGCGACGATATTGGACCCAGCCCAATCTACTTCATCTTCGCCCTCGAGATGGGCAAGTAGTGAGTTGGCACAATATTTATATCAATGCCCAGCTTTGAGCACCGACACAGGGAATCCGTATGCTGCGGCACTTGCAACAAGGTCTGGTCTGCCTAGTTATGCGCAAAGTTAACGATACGATGGAAGGAGTTCATTATTTTGAAACGGTGACGCTACTATATGAATAACTATTCTTTTGAAAAGTCTAGTTCGTCCTAATCTATTGAACCGTCGGATTTTGTTCGAGTTGAGGCACCAGTATATCGATGTGACCGATTTATAGTAGATAAATATATATATATGTTATCAACTACCCTATAAGCTTTATATTAATATCGTCCATGAGGTGATGGCTCTCCAAACGATCGGTATTCTTGGCCTTAGCGCCTGCTCTCCTGCAATTGCTGCAACAGCGTTTGAACTCTGATACGAAGCAATAGATAATTACGATTACTACGACTGCTATCACGGCAGCAAAGGTAATGAGTCCAATGGCCCAAGGAGGTAGCCCCTTCTTCTCGTCAATGATTGGAATTGACCTTGCGATCGTTACGTTTAAGCATTCCAAAAGATTCAGGTCAATGTTACCAGGCAGAGGGGTGTTCAAGGCAGTTAGATTCGAGGAAACGGCAGCGGTGTTGTTGTAAATTGGAAGGAGGATAGCTGCCGACGAGCTTCGGAAATACTGGACAACCTGTTGAGGACTAGGACTGGATGAATCATTGCTATAAACTGGGACAGGATTGGCATCTGCAGCTACTACGAATGTCGAGCAGTTGCTGTTGACCTTCGGTATGACGGCGGCGACGCTCGAGGTATCCGCGTAAAGATCGTAGTAGATGTCTGGATATGCCTTAGATCTGAACATCGTGATGGCCAAAGGTCCTCCAAATCTGTCCGCGCTTTGAGGAAGGCCGTACTGGGTATGTGCATATAAGTCACGGTAAATCTGTCATCGGCGGATAAAACTGACCTCCTCGACAGCTAACGCGAAGAGGCTAGCAAGGGCACCGACAACGTCGACAAAAACAAGGGGCTCAAAGCCAAAAGGAAAGTTGCGGCCCTGTACTCCTGTAGTATTGAGACCAGGATATCCACTACCGTATCGACTGCAAGCAGCGTTGCAGGACTTTAGTAGAGATACCCAAAAAAGAATAAATTGGATAAGTACTTGGTCCCGAAAATCTCTTTCCTGGTGCCACCACCGATATAGCGGCCAGAAAAAGGCTCGCCTTTGGGTATTTCTGAAGGCTTTCCCCCTCCCGCCGAACTGGAGGAAGCCTCCCACTTGGTTTTACTGAGCTTGAAGGACGTGGACTCGGACTCGGACTCAGATGAGCCTTTCGAAGCCTTACTTGAACTACTTTCCCCTTCACCTCCCCCCTTTGGAGAACGCTTGGTCAAGAAGGGAATGAACATGTTGTGGATCTTGGAGAAAAATGGCCTGGAAGTCGAATTGTAGAGCTTGACTGTGAAAAACACAAGAGGGATTCGTGTTTTATATCAGCGTGGCCACACAATAATGACCAAAGCACAGGACAGAACTGGGCACACAACGCACAGCCATTGGCTTCCACAAGCCTTGTGGCGGACAATGGAATACAAGCCGTGGCCACACATCACAATTGATCATGACAGCAGCACAATCCGATGGTAATAACAGCTTCTAACAAGCAAATTTAATAGAGTATAGGACGTACGGTTGTTAATCCTGAAGTAAATAGCACTCAAAGGCACGATCGATGCTAGTACTGACTCGGAGTCAGGACTCGATAAAAAATCTTCGATTGCAGGTTGATCAGATGTCGATGACGGGGGAGCAAGAGGGCAAGTGGTCGGAATAGTTGATCTCACGTAGAAATCGGCTTGGCTACATATTCACAGACATTCGCAATGGGTTTGGCATGAAGGAGGCCACATGAACAGACGCCGACTAAGTTCAAGCGGAGTCCAAAGCTTGCTCCAGAAGGAAAGTCCGAACTGCGCCAGACTCAGCCGTCAATGACCCGCGCCGCTTGCCTTCTTCCAACTTTCTCTCTCCTTATCTTACTATTAGATATCGTTCATTGGCGATACTGGCGCGATACATTGGACACACGCTTATGCAGCCTATTCGCCACTTTACCTGCTTGACCTCACATCCACAGTATAATTTTAGATGATGAGCTTCTGACCATGCATCCGCGCCTCCTGGGACATAGCCACATGACATAGTTCGAAGCTTTCCTTGCCCCCCACAAAGATGCTTCGAAGCTCCTCCCACGTTGTTTTGGACGAAAAAGGATCTCAAGACACGACCTCCGCATGTTTGGCCACTACTTCGACCTGCCAATTTTAAAAATACATGCCAATGGTGCATGTGGATCCATTGCTCGCCCGGTTGCGATACGAGTTAATTGCTTTATCATAGCCATATTCCACGGCGATATAACGTGAAAATACGGTTCTCACACAGTGTTCGATCTCCCATGTTTACCCTTGGAACTTGTGTGAGCCTCGCGGCGCTGCTCATTCTTCATCTGGGGCTCAGCACTGGCGCCAAACCTGTGACATCGAGTTTCAGGTCTAGCATCCACGAGGACCTGAGCTTGCGATTCGTCTCGGACTCGGGCGTCTGCGAGACGACGCCTGGCGTTCACCAATTGTCGGGATATGTCGATGTTGGCACTAATATGGCCATGGTCAGTCGCGATAATTGATCACGACCCTCCCGCTAATCTGGTATCTCGCAGTGGTTTTGGTTTTTTGAAGCCAGGGAGTCCCCGGAAACAGCACCGTTCACACTTTGGTGCGATTTCTAAACACCATTCATGATCATTTTACTGATTTGATTTCCTCTTAGGTTGAACGGCGGACCTGGATGCTCCTCTATGATCGGCCTCTTTCAAGGTTGCTCGTAATATCTGTATTATAGATGGGCCTTGACATCGATACTCATAGAGAACGGCCCATGTCTCGCCAATGCAGACGGAAAGACAACCACCCTCAATCCGTACAGGTAAGAGTTCCCTGGTGTGCACTATTTTCAACAAGTTCAATTAATCTTTCTTCTTCAGCTGGAATAATTTGAGCAGTAGTGCGTATACCTCTGGACGTGGAGCGGCAATTATCTCAGTTGAATATAGTGATCTATATCGATCAACCCATCGGCACTGGGTTCTCTTACGGTACTGATACCGCGAATAGCACTGAATCCGCAGCGCCATTTGTGTGGAATGCCTTCCAAATCCTATTTGAGAGCGACCAGTTCTCCACCTACCAGAGCCGAGAGTGCGTGCTTCCACTTACAACATCTTGCGGACCTACCGATAACCTCAGTTAATATAGATTCATATTTGCAACCGAGAGTTACGGAGGTCACTATGGGCCCAGCTTCGTGACCTACTTTGATCAGCAGAATGCGTTGATCCAGAGTGGGGCTCTCGTTGGCGAGCAAGTCGTGGTCAGCGCCCTTATGATAAACAAGTAAATCTGCGTGTTCATTGTATTATCCGTGATACTTATTGCTCCCAACCAAGTGGTTGGTATGACCCCTTGATCCAGAACCAGGCCTACGTCGATTTTGCCACCAACGCCCCTGGTTACGGACCACTCCAAAGCAGTCAAGTTTTGAAGCAGCTGAACGCCTCGTACTACAAAACAGGCGGCTGTAAGGACCAAGAAGAAGCATGCTATGCGGCAGGTAACTCAACCGCCTCGAATAAGATATGCATCAACGCAGACGATTACTGTGTGCGATATCAATACGAATGAAGTTCAATCCTCACAATTTAACGTTCTTGCAGATTACGAACGTCTTTGTCCCGGCGGTCGGAAATCGCGATTCGGAAGACCTGCGACAAAATTCGTCCGCGCTATTTCCTCCAGAATACTATGTCAAGTTCCTTGGTCAGGCATCGATCAGAGAAGAGATTGGCGCAGAAGTCGCCTATGGAGAATGCCCCGATCCGCCCTATGAGCTCTTTGCTAAGACCGGTGATGTCAGTGTTTATATTAGATGCTGTTCTGCAGGATATTAAACTTCAGGTTAGGACGCGCGAACTTGGTTACCGCAACTCGGCGCCCTGGCAAATTCTGGTCTCAAAATCCTCATCTGGGTATGCTAATGAACTTTTCATTGTTACGATTGTCCATAATTGATGGTCCTTGCAGGCTGGCGACACTGACATTAAGTACGTCGTGTTGCTCCTGGGAGCGTGAGATCACTCACTTTCTTTTTGGCAGTTGTAATTGGCTAGGAGGCCATGCCTCTGTATTGGCGATGGACTGGTATGGCAAGGCTGCTTTGAACAGCGCGATCTTTACAAACATGACGATCGACGGGAGCTCTGTTGCGGCCATCAAGAACGTCGACAACTTTACTTTTGCGTCCGTCACGCTCTGCTTATGTCTTAAATTCTATATTAACTTGTCCCTACCAGGAGGGTCTATGAAGCTGGACACGAGGTGGTAAGTGGGAAATCATATTTCAACAAATAATAGTATTGAAACTTGCCTTAGCCAGCATTTCAGCCTGCAACATCACTTGAAATATTCAAGCAAGTTATCAACAAGGAACCTCTCCACTCTGTGTAGCCTCCTTTAGCTACCTTTGCATGTAGTCCATAGTAAATTTTTACTTGTAACGTCCCACTGCCTGCCAAGCTCCTCTCGCCTATAGTGGAAGCCACGTGCTACCTCACCGCTTTTGATCATAACCACCAACCACTGGCACCCTTATGCAGTAGACCATGGATTCGTCAACAAATCCTGCCATCACTCAGGAAGCCCTTGACAAGGGCAAAGGACGAGCAGATGGACCGACAGAGCGCACACCGTTGCTCGCTGGACAGTCTTCGTCAAACATTCTGGTCTTGAACGACCATGCAACAACCATCGCCAGTGCAGAGTCGAGCCGTCGGCTTCGCTCTAGGTTGACCATGGTCTTTCTAGTCTCTTTGTCCGTCTGCATTTCTTTATTCGCTGTCCTGGCACTGCTTGCGTGGTCGTACGCAGCAAGGGCGTCAAAAATGTCGGCGGATGACGTCGTGCGGGATGCACTCGTACTCCAGGGGCCAGACCGTGTGGACGTACTCAACGTAACGACCTCGGGAGAAATATGGCTCAATGTTGGTGTGAGACTGGGCATGGACGCAGGCGTCGTCGTTGGAGTCAACAGTGAGCCCGGGGATACGACGGTATCGGGCCTATGGAAGGCATTGGGACGGTGGGGGATTCACAGCCTGGATAAAGTCACTGTTACCCTTTCGACAATCAACCTAGCTGCGCAATCCGACCCATCGACCTTCCTTGCCTCTGTCGCCGCCTCGCCAATGGTGGTGCCACTGACAGCAAACCCGCCTTCCGATTATTCGTGGCTTTCTCCCGTGTCAATGGTCATCGTCATACGACCAAATAACGACACCTCTGCGTGGATTAAATTCGTGCGCGAGTCATGGAGTAAAGGGTCCATCGATGTGCAGGCTGAGGTGGGTCAAACTGTCGTTCAGGGAGGCTTTGAGAATGAGAAAACGTGGAGAAATTGGCTTCACCACAAATTGGTCGATGTGAGGACGTCAATTCACTTTCAGAGTACGCTTCCTCTATTTTCCTATTTTTTGCGTATCCTGATCTGCTTCTAGTTCCCCCAATACCCGGGCTGCCAACTCCAGGTCGCAATGTTCCTTTTCCATCTGTTCAAGATCTCATTACACTAAAGTCGTTTCACTTATCAAGCAGCTTCAACCGCCTTGACATCCGTGCCTTCGCTACCGCGGTCGACCCAGCACCCCCCGCCTTCAGTCTAACATCGCCTTCGATACCGTTCTTAATCTCCATTCCGCACATCAACTCGACGCAACCTCCGGTACCCGTGGCATCAGTTTCCACTGCGCCTTTTGCCCTTACTCACCCCAACATCACCCTCGATATCTCAGGCACTATTCTTCCTCTAGCAAGGGAGACCACACCAGTTCTCTCGTCATTCCTATCCCGCTACTTGGCGAGACAATCAAATTCTATCCTCATCTCATCACCTCTCCTCGCGAATTTTACTATCCCAGCTGTCTTTCCGCCCCCGAATCCTCCTCCCCACATCCTCCGTAATGTGACCATCAAAGACATGAAGGTCAAGCCCGGGACCACATTTCTTGCGAGCGGCACCGTCTCTGCTCGCATTGTCTTGCCGAAAGGTATCGATATTGACCTCGTTGTGTCGCGTGTCCTTCCGGACGTCTTGGTGTTCGACGGGGAGGTGCCCGAGGGGATCCATGTCCCTCCTACAACGCCGCCGCTCCCTGATCCCTTGCCTGAGGGGGCATTTGGACACATCCGGCCGGAGGACTGGCTAAAGGCGTTGAGTGTGCGCGATAGGTCGGATAATGACGAAGGGGCCACCTATGCGGTGACGGCGAAAATCGTTGACGTGCCGTTGCAGGTCCTGCCTGGACGACAGAAAGAATTCAGTAATTTCGTTAGTAAGGTTTGTTTGCGTGGTTTTACCTCTTGTGTGTGTCGATCAGCTGATATTTTTCAAGGTTGTTTTTGGCTCGGATGGGGCGATCGCTGGGATATTGGGATCGGCTGCTGTTTCTGCAAGAGTTCGTGGGTTACCGTTCCCGGGACCCAATGGAGAAATGGAACTCTCGGGCCTTCCGTTCAGGGGAAGCGTTCCGATAAGAAAGAAGAACATACCATAATATTTGAACTGTATAGAAAGACCTCTCTATGTACCTATCTCACTCACACGTGTATAATTATTTCGCATGTTAGATCAACGCTTCCGATTCCGTTTGGGTGATTCCATCAATTATAGTATTTGACTACCACACCGTTGACAACTTCTTCCTCTACGTCCTTCTCAGTACCAGGCTTCAATGGGGCTATCCCGAAGGACGTCGTGCGGCCTCGGCGCCACTCCTCCATCGTCGGGGCATCTTTAGGATCGCAAAGCCAGGTAATCCCAACTCGTTGAAGTACGGGACTCTCCTCGAACGGGACAAGCTTGGCATCGTCGTCAGGCATAGCGAAGTAGAACACTCCCAGGCGGGAAACACCGTGCTGATCAGCGGGCGGCTGGATGACGCGATGTCGCGTTGGCGGGTAAAAGTTTCCGCAGAGAAATTCTAACGCGTCACCGACGTTGACGACCTGTTATTTTGTTCAGCAAACTGAGGGTTGTTACTATCATGAAAAAGCAACGTACGAGTGCATTCTCAATGTGTCGGATCCATCGCCAGTTTCCGTCCTTTGAGAGAATCTGCAAACCGCCGATAGGTTGCGACCAGAGGATGGTGACGGAACCAATGTCTGTTGAGTTTAAATTTTATGCGTGTGATTTCACTTCACTTATGAGTTTACAATATCCAACAATCACCTGTATGTCCCTTCAGCCACACATTCTTTGATAGTCCTTCTTCCTCTTCGGAGCGAGGGAAGCTGTGGGGAAGGACTCATGCATATTCACTCAATACGGTGAGTATTTCGACTCACTATTTCATGAACCTGACTGGATAACATCGTTAGTTAATTGCAGGCCTAATAAGAAACGATCAAATAATTACCGGAACTGTGTCCTCGTGCGTCAAAGCCGTGAATGTTAACCAGTGCATCCTCAGGCAGTTCCAGGCCAAGTGCCAGCAGCCTACATGAGTGATGTCCGCCTCAGTTGGCATTTTTTGAGCCTGAAGGCAGCGGCGCACCTTAAGATGGGGTGTAGGATATTGAAATGGTTATGGCGCGCAAAGTCTTCTATGAGAGGAAGAAATGGGCGCAAAGGCACTGGGTGCTCGCGCTTATACAGAAGACGGTTTACTATTTAAATCAGATTTGCAGATTTCTTAAGATAGAGCGTTCAACACTGACTATTGTAATGTTCAATGCTATCGCGAATGCCGCCATCAATTAGCTGCATCATCAAGCCCGAAGAATCAGTGCTTTGAAGAAACTTGGTAATGATTCGTACTGGAAGTGACTAACCCAAGCTTTCTGGGGCTTATAGCCTTCATAGATAGCAGCTGAACCCATTGTATAGCGACTTTTTTCTTCGTCACTAACGGCATCAAAGGTGAGGTTCGCAATACTGAACATCTGACTAGTCTATGCAGAGCACGGACACTGGTACGACAAGTTCAACGGTAGTCCAGGACATGGTCTGCTCACCTGCTCGGGCGTGTACCCGTGGTTTATGGCGTAGAAAAACCCGTGAGTTTTCATGGCTTGTGATACCTGCTCGGCAAGCTGAAGACGGCCCTCGTGAGTAACGCATTTGGACAAATCAATAATGGCTAGGTCGGCGTAGTCCACTTGAACATATCAATTTCAATACCTGAGAGCCGAGCAGGGTGATCAGGCTTACGAGGATCATTTGACGGAGGAGGGGCTTCATAAGTAGGTGGAAGGGCTCTGATGGGAGAGATGGCCATGAGTATCACTGGGAGATTTCAGGGAAAACTAGTCGCATTTCAGAATCCATCTGACAGCAGCTTTAAGGGGACCCGCTGGTCATGTGTGTAGTATTCGAAATCAAAGAATCATAAGCCTTCAGGGGTTCAGGGTGCGGAAAACACTGATGAGAAAATAATATTTAGAATGGAGTTCCGCGCTGTCAGATATCGGCACATACGCTGCGGCCTGTCCGAGCGTCCATTCGATTTTCTGCAGGTAATGATAGATGATTGTAAGCAGATACAGAATATTTGATATTCACATTGAAGTGTTTATTATGACAGATTGACAATGTAAGTGAATCCTCAATGTTCGATCCCCAAATCGTTTGATCTTCACGCGGTTTTAATCTTCGTAAACCGTGACCTCGACACCTTTCTCGAGTAGTTTAAAAGTGACTCTAGATTCTGAAGTTACATCGTGCATCTAGAAAGTTGAATGATACTTACCTAGTAAGATCTTTGATAATGTAGTCAGCCTTGGCTTCTTCAAGTTGTTCTCGAGAATGGGTAGTGAGAAGCCCGACAGTCGTGCAACCTGCGCTATTACCAGCCCGGATGCCAGAGGGGGCATCTTCAAATACGACACCTGTCCAGATAGGTTATTACGACGTACGGATCTCCTGAAGTAGACTCACATTTCCTAGCCTCTACGCCACATTGCTTGGCCCCGAGCAAGTAAGGATCAGGACTGATCACAACGTCACTAAAGCAAGTATCACGCTATGATATGACTCACAAGGGTTTGCCTCGGATGACATCGTCGGCAGTTACGAAGACGTCAGGTATTGCGACGCCGGCTATCTGAAGAGCCGACGAGGCATATGCGCGAGTTGCAGACGTACAAATAGCCCATGAAGGGTTAGGATAATGTTTCGCTGGTGCAATCTAGATATTTCTGAGATAACGAATATCAAGAACACAGGGAGGCATACCACTGTTAGAACATCGACCACTCCCGGCAAAGAGATGATGCCTTGACGTCCACCGTCCTTTGAGGTCGACAGGATGGCAGACTCGTATCGCTTTGCCTCTCTCTATTATTCAGATGGTGAGTCAGAAAATACGCGTTTCGGGAGACATCTGACGCACCTCAAGTTCCTTAGGATCGCTAAGTTCGCAATACTTTTTGAGATTGTCGACTGTGCGAACTCCTTGTGAAGCTGGAGATGCCAGATGACGGTAAGATCATGATTGTTAGCATTACGGCATGGATTATGGAATGTTTGCATTCTCACTAGCCAGGATATCGTTAAGATTTATCCAAGGGTATGTTTTCTTGAACAACTCCCAAGCTCCTACGACACCGGGCGTCGAGTCGACAAGAGTTCCGTCCATGTCAAAGAGGCTGAGGTGCAGAAATTAGGCAGCGCACAACGCAGAAAAAAGAAAGACATGCAGTGCATCTACAAGAAAGGTGGAAGCTGGCATTTTTTCGCCTGCAGTTCCTAATGAAGTGACACAAAAGTGAGCATACTTGTACTAAATTTGAAAAGGAACCGAAGTGTGATTAAATACTACTAACCGGCAGGGCGGACCGGTTAAGGAGATAACGATAACTCGGAGATCGTTCAAGCCATACATGAGCCATATTCAGTCTGGGATACGCCTACTTGGGCCAGTAGGATATGCATCAAGCTCAGTAATTCTGGTCACTGGTGCAGTGGCGGACTAGCAAATTTTTTTGATGTGCTCCGCCTAAAGTAGCAATGGGGCAGTACCGGCCCGGCTCGCTGGGGTTCTATGCTGCCTTTTTCTGGCGGATAATCATCTGTTGGTGGCAACGACGGTATGCGGATTCTTACCACCCTGTGTTAAGGATATCGATACCTGTTATTACAGGACGGATCCGGTGATTGAAAGAGGTTTCAGATGAGGATTGGAAGGCCAATTTCCAAGTTACATTGAGGATATCATGTATATTGCCATCCTAGAAAGCCGAATATTGAGCTCTTAATGGAGAGTTTCACAGTACTGTCTTTATTTGATACGCTCAATTGGCATAGAGGTTAGTCAATTATAGTGCTTGACTATCACGCCGCTGATAATTTCTTCCTCCACACCGTTCTCGACACCAGGCCTCAAAGGAATTTTCCCATAGGATGCCGTCCGACCTCGACGCCACTCTTCCATCGTCGGAGCGCTTTGGGGGTCACAGAGCCTGGCTATTCCCACCTTGCGAAGAACAGGGCTCTCCTCGAACGGGGTAAGCTTTGTATCATCATCAGGCGCGACGAAGTAGAATACTCCCAAGCGGGGAATGCCACGCTGATCAGGGGGTGGCTGGACAACGCGGTGCCGCGTCGACGGGTAAAACTTTCCACAAAGGAACTCCAGCGCATCACCAGCGTTGACGACCTGCGTTCGTCTGCTCAACAGAAAAGTATATAATTACGAGACGTACGTACGAGCGCGTTGTCAATGTGACGAACCCATCGCCATTTTCCGTCTAGCGAGAGGATCTGCAACCCGCTGATGGGCTGCGACCATAGGATTGTGACGGAACCAAAGTCTGTTATATTTATCCAAGTGAGACGAGGCAAGCCTTCTTTTCGTAATCTTCAGTTACCTGTATGCCCCTTGAGCCACACATTCTTTGACTGCCCTTCTTCATCATGAGAGCGAGGGAAGCTACGGGAAAGGCTCGTTGACACCCGATGGGCTCAAGAATTCAACTCACTATTTCATAAATCTCACTGGACAATATTGTCAGCGGAATGCAGGTCTGATAGGGAAGATTAAATACCAGAACTGTGTCCTGGAGAGTGATAGTTATGTAGGTTGACTAGCGTATCCTCTTCGAGTTCCAGGGCAATCGCCAGGAGCCTAGTGATGATACAATTCAACTATTCTGGGTATAAAAGCAACACCTCTTACCTTAGAATAGGGTGGGCAATATTGTAATGGTTATGACGTGCGAAGTCTTCTATAAGGGGGAGGAAGGGCCGGAGAGCGATAGGGTGCTCGCGTTTGTGCAGAAGACGATTGACTATGCACAATGAAATTCGCGGGTAGGTGAGTAAGAGCGTAGAAACTGACTGTTGTAATGTTCAATACTATCTCGAACACCTCCATCGATAAGCTGTAGACACAAACACATGTTAACAAGCACTTAAATAACAGCTGTAGTACTGACCCAGGTCTTCTGTGGCTTGTAACCTTCAAAGACAGTGTCCGAGTCGCTCATGTATCGGTTCTTCTCTTCTTCGCTAACGGCATCGAAAGTTAGATTCGCAATGCTGAAAATTTGACTAGTCTAGATCATGTCAGCCCCGCAAAGTAAACTTTCGGTAGGAATCAAATCTATTCGGACCTACCTGCTCAGGTGTGTACCCATGGTTTATCGCGTAGAAAAACCCGTGAGTTTTCATGGCCTGTGCAATCTGGATAGCGAGCTGAAGGCGACCCTCGTGTGTGTCACCTTTGGACAAATCAATAATGGCCAGGTCGGCATAGTCCACTATCGAAGGCGTTAGTATCAAGATTTCCTCATGCAACGTAATCAAACCCACATGGCTCCTTTGTCGGTGGAGGAGCCTCGTAGGCAGGCAGTGGGGCTTTGGTATCGTCGTGTGGGATAGCCATGCGGTGCGAAGCTGGAGAACCAGAGGTCGCATGCTTGAATTTAATGTAATTGGGGATTTAATGTACTTTTATCAGGGTGACCAGAGGGTGACGGCCACTAAACGCAAGCTGGTCATGTGTTGAGCTGAAATTAAAAGCCCTGCAAGCCTGCAAGGTTGCCGGTTATAAATTTGTAATAACAATGGATATTGGTTGAACCCCGGCTGCCCACGCTGTCAGTGTCTGACTGGATCCAGATTGGATCCATGTAAGATCCACAGGATGGATAAGGCCTGGTTTCGAGTCGGCTCCTCCGTTGGGAAAAATAGCGCTTGTCACCTTTGCCAATAATTGATGAGATCTAGGAATTGAAACGGAAGTACAAGAGAAATGCTATCGCTCTTCGAGCGGATATCTTGCGGGGAACGGGCGGAGTAACGTGTTTCTTCTCCCATTTAGATGTACAACCAAACAGTAATGGCTATGCCAAGACTAGATCCTCAATGAGTAAACGGATGATGAGAGTTTAAGCTAAAGCCCACAATTTTCAACACGCGTGTTCAGTTGTAATGCTTGACAACAACCCCTGCAATCACCTCTTCCTCTACACCCTTACTATCCGCCGAAGGCTTCAGCTCCGAACGCCCATACTGAGCCGTCCGTCCCTTTCTCCAAGCCTCCATCGTAGGCGCAGCATTGTCTTCGAACCGTCTTGTTATCCCCACACGCCTTAGGACTGGACTGTCAGCCAGCGGGGCGAGTTTGACGTTATCGTCTGACATGCAGAAGTAAAAGACGCCCAATCTCGTGGCCTTTCGCTGATCCTCTGGAGGTTGAACAACCCTTTAAAATAATTCTCAGTATTACGATCGGATATGGAAGACGGTTCACACCTGTGGATGGTCGCGCGGTAGAAACCGCCTGACAAGAACTCCATAGCGTCGCCAGCATTGATAACCTTGGGAGGGCCACGCATCAGTGTTCGGTTCCCACAAAAATAAATGTATTTTCGTACGAGTGCATTCTCGACATGTTTAACCCACTTCCATGTGCCCGCACGAGTGAGGATCTGCAAGCCTGACACGGGCTGGCTATAAAGGATTGTGACCGTTCCGAAGTCTCAATTAAATTTAAATCAGCCAAAGTGACACATTTCTGTGAAGAATAGCTCACCTGTGTGTCCCTTCAACCACACATTCTTGGTCTTTTCTTCCTCGTCTTCCGACCTAGGATAGCTGCAAGGATTAGGATAGACGCTAGAGGTCGATCTGCATACGCACTACTTCATGAATCGTACTATAGATCGATAGTTAGACCCCAGATAAAACAAACGAGAAGAGGAAGACCGCACCGTAAGTTTCGCCAATAGCATCATAGCCGTGTAAGTTGACGAATGTCTCTTCGTGGAGCTCTAGCCCAAGAGCAAGAAGCCTGTATGTGTATTCAAGACAATAAACGATGGTCGTTAGTTCTCCTCAGCGTACCTCAATATCGGGTGCAGAACATGAATGTGATTCTGATGAGCAAATTGGGATATTTCAGGCAAGAAGGGCCGAAGAGATTGAGGGTGTCCACGCTTTGTTGTATCGCGGTTTACTGAGGGAAGGGTTGAGAATCAACAACGTCGAGCATTCCACGATACGATACTCACCGTTGTAATGTTCAAGTTGGTCATGGACTCCTCCATCGATATGCTAAATGTAATTGTCAGAAGGCCTGATTTACAGCGGGGAGCTTGGAAATACGTACCCAGTATTGCCTCAGTTTGTAACCTTGGTATGAGCCCGTCTCCTTCATGGTACCGGCGTATGTCGCCTTTTCATCTGAACTAACATGTTCAAACGGAATATTGGCGATATCGAAGATTCTCTCAGTCTGTAGGGAATAACTCAGTGATGATAGTCACATAAATAGACAAGATGTGTACCTGTGCAGTCGTGTAGCCATGATTCACAATGTAGAAGAACCCGTGCTCCGTCATCGCATTGCGCACTTGGATAGAGAGGGCAACCCGTCCTTCAAAGGTCGAAGCCTTGGAGAGATCTACGATAATTTCGAGTGATGCGCCGGGCGTCTCCTTTCGTGATCAGTAAATTATTGGCCTCAGCTAGAGTCTCGTCTTCATTGCCTCCTACAATATTATCTTCGACAGGAAGGACAAGGTCCACAAGTAATGCCTCTGCGAGCTTTTGAGGGAGAAGGAGCAGTTGAGGAGGCAGGCTGCAACGATGTCCAAGAACTCGGTTCCGTCACCAGCGCCTGCGCTCATCCCGCCAGCTCAACAACAGGTGTCACCACAGCCACCAACCACGTCGAAAGTGCCCCTGTCCCAGCGTCACCTCCTCGAGTGCACAGCCAAGGAGGCATTCCATCCGTATCCTGACCGCTCGATATACTCGGTTAGTCGTGCTTTGTGTTCAAATCCTTCCGTGATAAACGGGAACTAATGTTTATCTTTCGACAGGATGCGTACAAAGGTCACGTCCAAATGCGGGACTTGCCGTTGGAGATCGTGGATATACGGTAGAATGAAGCTGTTTTTATTCTTCCTTTTGACTCCGCGTGTCACTGCGAGCGCGATCCCGTTATTCAACGTACTCCCTTGTAACTAGCGCCGCAGCCCCACGATCCGCCTGCCGCACTCGTGCATTGTGAAATACTACCACCTCATTTATACCTAGATAAATGTTTGGCTATGTCCTGTATCTCATAACTTTACACATTAACTGATTTCTCTATCCATTGCTACAGAATCGTGATTCTCCATCATCTGAAGATAAAGTCACCTCAAGGGGCATGTGAGTTGGAGCAAAAGAAATGGGATCAGGATGGGCGTTCCCGACTGGCGTCAGCTGAGAGCTTTTCAATGGTTGTGTGCGATTGCTGGGTAACGAATATGAATACACATTCCTTCCGCACGTGCAGCGCCTCGTTTGAAAGTTCAGTCAGTATGTATTAATCTTCCGGAGGTCCCCGCATCTTTCTCTCATCCCCTAACGACATTCTCGGCGCTTAATTGATGCTCGACTTGGATATCCCAACCGTTGTGTCTAAACTCACAGTTTTATTCACCACTCCAGCATCATACCGCCAGATCATAGCCTACAAAGATAAAGACGCGCAGGAACTTCTTGACCTGTTCTAATCGGTACGTAGAGCAGGGATCTCCTCATCCCCATCCCCTCCTTTCTTTACCTATACGAGTCATACTTATACTTACAGCTAACAGCTTCTAGACTCGTCTTCCCCCTCCATCCCCCTGGAATTCCGCAGACAGCTCATCGTTGCAACCCAGCGGCTCTCTGCCAAGTCCGGTCTTTACCCAAAATGCGTCGAAATTATGGATATGATTCAGGCAAATGACGCGGCGGTAAAGGCAGGGGGCTTTGCGGACATATATAGAGGGATGTTCCAGGGGCGTTATGTGTGTTTGAAGGTTCTGCGGTTATATGAGGCGACGGACATTAAAGAAGCTTTGAAGGTGCGTGATAGGCAGGCATCTATGTTTCAATATTGACGGGTTTTCAACTTTGTTGTCTAGCAAATCTCAAGTGAAGCAATGCTATGGGCCCAACTGCGACATCCTAATGTACTTTCAATACACAGTCTTTATTTCTTTCGAGGTAGACCTTGCCTCGTCATGCCCTGGATGAAGAACGGGGATATCACAATGTACCTGAAGAACGATCCTTCTGTGCCTCGTCTACCCCTCGTTCGTGTCGTATACTTCATTATTCATATAATATCTAACACATCCTTCTCTAGACTGTCGGAGTTGCAAGAGGCTTGTTATATCTACATAGAAATGGCGTCATTCATGGCGATCTCAAAGGGGTGAGTCTATCTATCCTCAGGTTCAATAATCAGTAACGACTCATTCTCCCTCCAGGCAAACATACTCGTCGACGACTATGGAATTGTCTGTATTGCCGACTTCGGCATATCCTCTGTGTCGGATTCCAAAATCCTCGCGTGGACAACCCAATCCCCCGTTTCTTCGAAGGGCGGGTCTGTCAGGTGGCAAGCTCCGGAGCTGTTCGATATGGAGAATGACGAGGTTGTGAAGAATAGTGAAGCGAGCGATATTTATGCGTGGGGGTGTGTTTGTTACGAGGCACGTCCTTCAACAATTCGCAGTGAATGTTGAAGATTAAATTTGGATCTTAAAAGATATTCACGGGCCGCATTCCTATCGACCATATCTTGCGCGACCCTGCCGTTATGTTCCAGGTCAAATCCGGAGTGCGTCCTAAACGTCCGCACAATTCAAGCCCTCCTTGGATCAATTGGGGACTGACAGAAGAGTTGTGGTGTCTCATGGAGGACTGCTGGAAGGAAAACCCATCTGAGCGTCCGTCGCTGGTTGCGGTACTCGATCGACTAGGCGCCGGCTCAGAGGACCAATCCTCAGAACCATCCCTTTATTCACCTACGGCCTTCCGATTTAGTACAAGCCACGCCATGTCCAACTCCTGTGACATCTCCACGCGTCTCCTTGATGGATGCGGCTTGTACGATGACTCTGAGAGTACGCGCAGAGCCCAGGATGTTACTAATCCACACGCCAAGCCGTACCCTACTCATCCTTCCATGAATGTGCAGGAATCCCCTAGTACAGAAATAACCACTCCAACTGCCTTCCACTCACCTCTAGCGCGCCCCGGCACCACCGCATCCCTCGGAAAAGCAGAGGATCTCCACGCCGCCCGAAAAGCCGCCGAAGCAGGGGAGGAAGAACATCTCCGCAGACAGCGCCAAGCCGAGGATGCCGGGCGCGCATTGAGGATACGTGCGCAGGAGGAGGAAAAGGCACAGTTTGCGAAGCAGCAGGAGGAGATGCGTGTATACGAAGAGGAAATTAGGACGAAGATGGAGAAGTTGAATGGCATGGAGGAAGGGATCAAAGCGAGGCAGGCCGAGGCGGATGAGAAGGCGAAGGATGTGCGGACTACTATTCAGGTGGATAATCCTGGCGTTATATTTTCTGGTGCTGGAATTGGGACTAATATGCCCGTTCCCGTGCGCCTCGAGCTGGCGGAGCAGGGGAATGAATATGAGTCCGACCCCAACTCAGAGTCCATCGACTCAGAGCCCATCTCCCAGCGGCAGCGCCGTCCGTCCACCGAGTACCCAAATCTAGATGTAAGCTACCTAATGCCCACGCCAACCCCGCCGCTCATGAATTGGCCCCAGAAGAGACGGGGCTACATACGTATGGTAGACTTTTTGCTGCACAGAAACCGGCAACCACCGCCCTTACTTAACATTGTGTGGTCTGTTAGTTTGCTGGCTGGGCTGGCAGGGTTCGATTTTTTTTGTAAGTAGGGGACGGTGTAATAGTGTCCCGCGTGGCTCTCATGGATCACCGAATATTATATGGGCCGATGTGACGCACAGCATACCCGATCCTCAAAAATAAATCAAGACGTACATGTCTTCAGGTTGATGACATCGAGAGAAAGTGATACAATTCATGTAAGGAGTCACTTTTCTTGAACACCACAAAAAATAGATTCAGGCATCAGCGCTTCAGCAATGAGGCATACAGCCGCTGGGTGTCGACCATTATGCACGTCAGTGCCAATATCTAAGTACTTTACAGATTTCCTCGAATACGGGCGATAATCCGTTCTATCTCTTGTAAATCCTCCTCTATGTTGTGCTTCCTTTCGACGTGATCCAGGATGGGTTCCACAATAGACCACGCAGAATTATAAGTGTCGCGGAATTGGCGTACTTGCGCACCCAGCTCAATCATCAGTGACCATTCAGCCTCTTTCAAGCTGTTCTCGCGGCGCACTCCGACCTCCTGCGGCACATCTCCCCATTTTGTTGTGGCAAGAACAACTCCCTTACCTCCGCGACTTCCTTCATCACCTCCGATCTTTCTGGATAGGAACTCAAGATTTTTCCAAAGCGCTGGCCCAGGAGTACGGGCCTGTGAGATTTCATGCAAGTAGATGACACCTCCGAGTTTCGTGCGCCTGTGGCAATCACTGATCGTCAGATACCTATGCATGGTGTGTTTTGGCTACCAATTCACTAACGATTTTGCAACCCAGAGAATTAGGCGCCTCAGGATCTCCGAATCGTCAACTAATGAATTATTAAAGCCCGGAGTATCAACGAAGATGATATTTTGAAGTGGGTTTCGGCGATTTTCCACAATGACGTAGTCCAGATTCTTCGTCTCGAGGACCATCCTATCAGAAACGGGTCGAACGTGCGATCCTACAAGAGTATTGATAAACTGGAGCTTTGGATTAGTTTTGTTGATTCTCTTCGGATCCAGTAACTTAATCATCTAACGTACGGAACTCTTCCCTGCACCACTTTGACCAATTATCCTTATCAGGGGTCGATTAGTGTCACTTCAGGAACGGTAGTAAAGGACTCACGGAATTACTATGTCGGTTTCTTTGGAACCAGTCAAGTATCTATCTGTATCTGTCCATCTGTTGCTACGCTTCTTGACTACTTTTGCCATGTTTCGTGAGTAGGACAAAGGATAGAGTGTAGTACGTTAGCGATGGATGTATTGATATGGACATCGATCCCGTGGCCACGTCCCTCGTGTTAAACACGAGGACAACTTAAAGTATGGCCAACCCAGACAGACT
>JABAJS010007761.1:0-24775 GCA_018221635.1 Tephrocybe sp. 10521TJB
TCAGTAGAAGTTATCAGATACTTGTCAAGGTGGACCTACCATTGCCCCCAGACTTGAGTCGCGGTCGATGTCGGAGCACTGCTGGTGGACATAACAGTGATTGAGGTCATTGAGGTGTTGGACAACGAGCTGGAGGACAAACTTGGTGGACGAGGTGGAGCAGGTTTTGGAGGTAGAAGGGCTGAACGACAAGCTGGACGAGTTGGAGTCGTGCCGGTGGTACCACTGTAGGTCAAACCGATCTTTCCAAACCTGATATTGGAGTAAGTTACGGAGGAGTTGGGTGCATTTGCCTCGACGCCGGTAGAAGTACCGGAGGTGGTTGCACACGTTCCTCAGGTACCTGAGCATGGCATTACATAACATCATCATTCTCGTTCTGCGCTGCGAGCAATACAGTCCCTGTACATCAACTCCGGCCAGGCTTTGGATGAGTGTTTTCTGCTACTCCTAGGTTTACAAATGGGAAACCGTATCTTCAAACTTATCATTGTCCCGCCCAGGCTGTAATCACCACATTCCAAAAATACTTCAGATCCGAGTCCTTACTACGATATCCAGTGCTCCAGCATGTTGTTCGACCTCTTACTACAATATCATGAGCCGGTATGAATTAGTGGCTGTGGATATTCCAACTGTTGGAACACGTTTTGGAGTTGACTCGGAGTTCTGATTCTGATTCAGGACACCAGTACTGTGTCATTCCTTTGAGTCTTCCTTCTCATCCTTATACTCAGTGTGTTTACCTGCTTGGATTCCCCACGGCGATGCGTGTCAGTAATGTAACGTGTGTCCTTGTATCCGAATTTACCCTTCTCTTCTCCACTTGGCAGACTATATTGGTTTGAGATGTCGTCAGCGCAAGGATCTTCACATTTGACCATCAATCTTGGTCATTTCATTTTCTCAATGGCACCTAGCACTAACACTTGATCTGTGGCTGGGAGTACTTAAACAATGGATCTCGGATTCCTCTTGTATCGCATCCATTCCTCTTCACAATTAAGCAAAGACCGGTCTCAAGCTCCTGTGTATACGGAATTAGTAGGGCCCGCCATCAACCAAGCATGTCAAATGACGGGAAAGTTCAGGATATATCGCTCATAAGTCCAGACATACACTTTCTAAGCACAGACCACATGTTAATCCCTGTTTATCAAGGTGCGATGTGCAGTTTTGGGTGAGTCAGCCTCTATTCTAAATTTGACTCTTGACTCAACCTATGTAACAGGCTTTTCGGCGTTACATGCGCGCAAACATCACATTATTTTCGTACTTTCCCGCAGGAGCGTGTCCTCATGAAATTATTTGTATGTTGTGTTGCTTCAAGGATACTGTTTGGTGACGTGATCCCAAATACAGGTTGTATTTCTCTTGTGAGTTCCACTTATCTTGAATATCTAGCCCCCTACGAAATGAATGTTTACAAGCCTCCTGGAAGTTGTACATCTGGTGCTTATGGCAAAAACAAACCATGATACATATATTATCGGGAAGCTACCACAGGAATCAAACGTGCTAAAAGTCAACTTGTATGCCCGGAATAACGCAATTTTTTTTTTCAATCGCTGACACAAAGTTCATGCAGCGCATTTGCAGTACGCACTAGTTTATATGCTTTGTTTCTGAAATTGATTTGCTTTGCAGTGTAGTGTTACGATCACCGTACGCCACCCTATTTTCATCCTCTCTGCGTATTTACAAGAAGAGTAGTATGTCATAACCACAGCAGTACAATGGTTTGGCACTCTCTTTCTTCCTGACTGCAACTTCTGAAGTTCTCGTAGTTTCTACGCATGGAGAGTGTATCGCTGTAGGAATTTCCCCTTCTTCATCATCCCATCACTCACTCTGAGTCACTCGTTCCTTCAAATGTTCCAGTCAGTGCTAGATATCCGGTGGGCAAGCTTATTGTGGGGGTGATAGTGGGTCCTGTAGTTAATAAGCTGCATGCTTCTTTCCCCTGATGATGCCACAGCTTTTTACATCCCTTTCTCAATTAGGTGGGTAGCTAATTTCTTGAGGTGTATTCAATCAAGATTGGAAAATCCTCAATAGGCGCTGGAAGCAGTGAGTTAGTCATCAAATTTATCAGGGTACCTCAATGAACCTGTCTAACGATAGTTACCAATTCTGTGTTGTGTGTCATAGTGCTGATAACGTTGGTTATTCCCGCATCCTCACATTCGTCGATTCAGATTCAACAATCCTTCTGCTTATGTCATGAGAAAGAAACTACCGCATGTAAGCGATTCATCTGGTAACTTCATATAATGTATGCTAAGCACGTCATACACAGACAGCTTATGGGGCCAACTTGATTGCTACCATCATTTGTGATGTGACGATCAGCATGTCTCTCGTATATTTTCTCAACAATATGCGTTCAGGATTCAAAACGTGATACCCTCTTTTTCTTTCTGCCATTTATACTAGTCTAAAATATCGCTAATATTTGTCGGTACTTGTAGGTCCGGCAGTGTTATCAATCGTCTGATAATTTTCAGGTAGGATTGTGACTGAGATCCATCCTCGTATGACCAACTGATTGTGCGCCCCGACCAGCATCCATACCGGTCTTGTGACCAGTACTGTGGCGGCATGTACTCTAATCACAGTCAATTATTTGATGTTTAGTTTGCAACATTATCTAATTTGTCATGGCGAATCTAGTTCTACGCCGTCCCGAGTCTTCTATTCACCCGTATGTCCTGATTATTATCAAGCTTTCTACCGCTGATGAGCCACATGTTTAGTGTTTGTGCAGATCAAGGGGGCAAGTTCGTGTTACAGCTTCAATATTATTCTTTCACCAATCTAATCATCGGCTTAGCCTATGTTAATACGATGTTGGTAAGGATCCCAATGAGGTTCAAGTCAACTAGTCTGATACGTTGTTGCTTTAATATAGGCCACGTATGTTGGTTACGATTCACACATTCTTACCTTTTGTTGATACGTGACACATTTAGGTTGAATGCTCGTGAAAGAGCTCGAGAAATTCTGTATAAGTCGCAGGAACTCTCACTTCATGAGCTCCGAGAGCTTCGGACTTCAGGTGCAAACAATGGCGCAGTTGTATTTGCAAGTCCTTTGTTCTCCTAGTACTAGTATTACGAGTGTACATGTGAGATTGAATGTAAAAAAGATATACATTTATCAGGGGTTCCGGCCTGGCCCTGATTCGAACAGGGATCTCCTACGAACATGTATGCTCAACTGCCTACAACTTGCACAAGGATGCGGCCTTTACACCACCAAGCCTTGAATGATACTGTGTAAGAGGGTCGATATGAGCATGGCGATGAAGAGAAGCAATGGGTACTTGGATACAATCATTGGTGACGTCCTGGCTCTGATTCGAATTTCGAACAGGAATCTCCTACGAAACACTTACGCCACACCATTTTAACTTGCGCAGGGATGCGGCCATTACACCACTAGGCCTTGAACAATACTGCGTTGGATAGTTATTAAGTAGGAGCGTCCACGTGGTAGAAAGAGATGCGATAGAAAAAAAAAGACCTCGCTTCGACTCTTGAAAGCTTAACATGGTGCCCATGAAGAGACGCGATCAGAAAAAATGGGTATTCGGTTAGATTATGACGACGGCCTGGCCCTGATTCGAACAGGGATCTCCCACGAGCATATATGCTGATGTGTCTGCAACTTGCACAGGGATGCGGCCATTACACCACCAGGCCTTGAACGATACTGTGTCGGAGGGCCGATGTGAGCAAACATCTAGTGCGCGCGGTGGAAAGAGATGCAACAAGAAAAAAGCTCGGAATTCAATATCTCACTGGCACGGCCTGGCCCTGATTCGAACAGGGATCTCCCGCGAAGAGGACGATTTGCATAGCCTTATCTTGAGCGGGAATGTGACCATTACACCACCAAGCCTTGAACGATGCTGCGTTGGAAAGTCGATACGAGCAAACATCTTGGTGAGCATGAGGAGATGCGATGAGAAAAAATGGGTATCCGGTTAGACTATGACGACGGCCTGGCCCCGATTCGAACAGGGATCTCCCACAGGATTTCTACCGCGCTAATGGATGATCTTGAGCGGGGATGTTGCATTTACACCACTAAGCCTTAAGTTACGCTAAATCGGAAAGAGACTAAGAAAGCGGTAGAAAGAGATGCTATAAGAAAAAAATACCTACTCAACATCTCACGGCCTGGCCCTGATTCGAACAGGGATCTCCCACATAACATAACTTTTGGTCCCATAGTCATCATCGCGAGCGGGGATGGAACCATTACACCACCAGGCCTTGGTTGGTGGCATAGGTAAGTAAATAGTGGGAGTGTTAAGAAGGATGGATATACGTACCAGTGTATTTATGTACATATATATATGTAGGATTCACTTGGTGGAGTATTTACCTGTGAAGGAGCTGTTAATGAGAGCTGGGAGTTGAAGGGAGGGACGGTCGGTGCATGGGGAGGGAGAGCTTGCTTTGAGTTGGAGTATAAGTACTTACTTGAGATGAGGGTGATCGTTGGAGACTGGGGAAGATACGATTAGATTAGATTTGACGCGCGCCTGTGTAGTCGTGGACAGGCGCTCACCGTGGAGGATGGGAACGCAACGCGGCCAAGGGTGTGAATGTGTCACTGCCAATAGGGCGGACGAACGAAGATCTGGGGTACGAAGTCCGAACGTCATATCAATTATCATTGAATTAGAACGGGGGTGGCTTGGGAACGAGGCAGGGGCGTGTTGCTTACCTTACCTGGTGACGGCACTGCTATTGACTCCGAACCTGATGGATTCAATGATTGGAAACGAAACGCCAAAACTTAGATAGAACTCTATACGAAGTTTACCCTTGAGCGCCAGCCAAGCCAAGCCTGAGAAGGTCCAGTACAGGAATAGATGGGAACGCTCAACTCAAGTCGAGAATGCGTAGTCGGAGTTCCATTGTCTCCGGCGCGAGATATAAGTAGTCGGAGTCCCATGGGCGCCGGAGGTCCGTGTGAGGGAGTCCGAGGGAGTGTAGAAGCGTTACGGTACCGTGCATGACGAGGGCTCGAGGTAATGAAGACCTCTCTCCACGAGACCCATAAGGAAATCAGCACGAAAGCGCTTAGAGCGGCAATGTCGAGGGTATATACCTCTGCAGCCCCTGATCTGCGCTCTCGAAGATAAATTGCGGGGGCGCCACTAGCGCTCGCAGGGTCATTTAAATGTAACTCTCTTGATGGGGCACGTTGCAACGTTACCTACATAGGATTCTAGCGCGTACTGAGAGTGTGTCATGCTCTGACAGAGAAGTCTAAGACTTTGAGCACCAGATAACGAACGGTCGCCATGAACCAAAAGCACGTTCCTCAGTGAGCGCATCAAATCCACATCAGTGGGGATGATCGGAATTGGACTCGGATGTCCGGCATGTGATGTGAGAGGCCCGATAAGGGCATTCACCGGACCGTAACCGAGCAAGGGGCTTCTTGTCTTGAGCCCACCACCACCGCACACACTCTGACTCGTATTGACAACATAAACTCATTGTTATCTGCTGCTGTTGCATTCACTTGTAACGGCCCCATTTTGTTTTGGTTTTCAATTCAATATAGATTACAACTACTAGTATCTTCTTTGTTCCTCTTTCAACGACTACGACTACCCTCGGACTTGTTTCGTTATCTCGACTCGACTTGAAGACCTTAGACCCCCCTCTTTTAATGCCCTCCCGCCTCAACAAGAATGCTCGTACCCCCAAGTCCGCCCGCAGACCCGTCGTCGTTAATAACGAGCCCCTTGTCGATGTCGACACTGAACCGGAGCCTGTAGAAACGCAGCTGCAGGTTGATCTGGACGAAACGTACGTCGGCGTCTATTTCATACTTTCACAACACTTTTTACTTTTACTTTTGCTTTCACTCTGGCGCGGGCAACGTGGATGCCTGCCTCCCTTTGACCGCAGTCCCTTTCTTACACCTACCTACCTACCTACCTTCCTCTTCGTTCTCTACTCCCCACTTCAAATGCCCCACCCACCCCTATACACCTTCCCGTCCAGAAAATTCACCCTCAACCTCCAAACACTCCTCGAAACCCTATCTGACCTCGCTCCTTCCACCAGCCCCGGAATCCCCTTCTACGAAGAAGCCGACGACTCCGAAGACCAAGTTCCCGTCCGTGCACAAGCCCAAGAGGCAGCGCAAGAACGAGAACCAGAAGACGCCCCACCGATACCTATACCCGTCCCTCGCAGCCAGACGCCCCAGCACCAATATACGTATGCCCTATTTGGCGACGATGAGCCGAAGGCCCCTGCTCCTGGCGAAGTAGAACAGCTATCGCTCGACATGCGCCAGCTCAGCATCGACAACAAGTCCAAGCCTACCTACGACGACTTTGATTTCGGACCCATCCTCGCCCCTACTCTTTCCCCTGCCCCTGCCCCCGCCTCCGCGCCCAATGCACCCCCACGACCGGCGCGCCCAGCAGTGAACCACGTCCACACCGCCCCCCCGTCTCTCCCCCCGCAATCGCAAGAAAGGCAAGATCCCTACTCGTACGGATACGGGCACGGACACTCCCCGTCCCAAACGACGTACACGGGCCTGCCTTCCCCTCGCCGTCAGCAGCCATCAGCTCTGGCGCGGACCATCCGCGCAGCTGTCGCGCCTTCCTCTTCCTCCCCCTCTCCCGCTCGGCTCGGTATAGGAGGCAGCGCACTAAGCATGACCCCAGGCCCGGGCGGGAAGCGCTTCGCGCCGCCGCCCAGTGTTGCCGTGCCTGTTGTGGATCTGGGAACGGCGCAGGTCCCTGTGGCTCCTCCTTCTGGTTTTAGATCTGGATCTGCACAGAAGGAGAGGGGGGATGTGAAAGGCGAGGAGGTGCTTTGGGCGCGGTGGGATGAAGTCTGTGTGGGGTTCGTTCTTTTCGTTCGTTCCTCTACCTCGTATACTAACTCCCTCCCTACAGCCCGAACCCAACCCCAACGCGCCTCCTAATCGTCGCGTACCCCTCTACGCTCCGCGTGTGGGACTGCACGGATCTCGAGGGGATCGCGGAGGTGCTGCGGGTTCGTGTGTCTTCGTTCTTTGGTGAGGAGGAGGAGGAGCGGAGGTTGGTTTGTGCGAGGATCTTGCCACCTTTGAGTGGAGAGGAGGAAGGGGAGGGGAGGCCTTGGATTGGGTTGGGGTGCGTATTTGCTTGTTTTTTTTTTCCGACTTGCTCGTTATTCTCCCCCCTCTTCTGGGCTGGCGAATGGTAAACGTGGCATGACGTCATCACCATCCTCACTTTGCCCTTGGACTTCATTCGCGCGTCTATTTCTATTTCTATTTCTGGTTATTCGTTTGTCGTTTGGCTGGCGGATGGTCAACATACGCATAGCATGACGTCATTTTGTGTTTTGAGTGGAGACTTCGAAGCAGGTTCGACTTCGCGATGGGTTCTCTTGTTCTCATTTTCTATTTCTATTTCTATTTCTATTTCTAGTTCTAGTTCTATTTCCGTCTTCGTTCTGAGTTTGGGGTTTATGGAGGCTTCATTTGATTTTTATGGTCGTTTATTTACTTTTTGACGTTATCCATTTTCCTTGTGCCTCCTTGGTGTTCGACGGCTTCTTTTTATTGATGTCTCGAGCGCCGCCGAGTTTCTGGTGGTTGGTGTGATGTGGTGATACACGTGTGGATGGATTTTCTAGCACTTCACTTTCTTTTTTTTCGTCGTTAACTTTCGCGGGTTCACTTCGCTTCGCGTCCCTTTACCTCGTTTCCATCCCTGTCCTTCCATTCAAAACATATACTGACTAATACCCCATCCCTCTCTTGCCCCTATAAACAGATTCGATAACGGATCCTTCTTGATCTACTCTCTCAAGACACACCGCGTTCTCACGCGCTGCCAGGTCCCCTTCGTCGTACCTTCCGGAGGCGGTGTCTTCCCGGGCGCTAAGGAAACGCAAGGAGCCAAGATGGATAGTTTCGAGGCGAGTGGAGAGTTTATCGTCATCGTAAGTGCCTCCCTCTCTCACACACTCTCCTGCTCGTTCAACGCTGATTTCGGTCGGTAGAGCACCACCTCCCCGCCTGCCTTGCACGTTTACACCTACACCCCCACCCACACACACTCCACCCCGGAGCTCCAACTCCTCACAGAGATCCCCGGCGCCAGGCTCGCGCTGTACCCCTCCGGCTCTGATCCTGCGAGCAGCGCCACGAATACAGCGAAGACGGTCGGGGAGTCTGCGGCGCGGGTTTTGAGCAGTGCGAGCGCGTGGGCGGGGGCTCAGGTCGCTGCTGGGTTGGGCGGGAGGGGCGACGATAGGATGAGGGGGCGGGGGCGGGGGCGTGGTTCTGGGAGTGGCATTTACAACAACGACAATTATTCAGACATCAAGAACGGGATTTATAGCGATTTCGGAGACGAAGATATAGGCATCAAGAACAAGACTACTAACACGAAGAGTTACAACAACGATATTAACATCAATGTATTATTATCATCACCTACCTCTCCCTTATCGCCTTCTCCGTTCTCCCCTTCCTCCGCCTCAACACCCACACCCACACCCCAGCCCCCAAAGCCAGTATACGCGCTTTCCCACCGGCTCCTGGCGTACGCATCGACCAGCACCGCTGCATCTGCACCGGGTTCGTCCTCGACCTCCGCGACGCCCGTAACAGCCACGATCACGGCGGCGGCGGCGCCCACGCCGAGCCTGACGACGGCGCAAGCGGAGTTGATGCGCGTGGGGGGGAGCGTGTGGGGCGGGATGAGGACGCTCGGGGGGATGGCGGTTAGTGCTGCTCGGAGTCGGATTGGGTCTGCGTCTGCGACGGCGGGGGAAGGGACGGGAGGAGGAGGTGGGGTGGGGAGGTTTTTTTCGAGGAGTGCGCCGGAGGGGAGGGAGAGGGGAGGGGAGGGGGAGCGTGGGGGAGATAATAATGGAGGAAGTGGAAGTGGAGGTGGAAGGGTGCCGTATGTGACGATCGTGGATCTGGGGGTGCTTTTGAGGGCGAGACAAGAGGGGAAGGCAGGAGTAGGGAAGGGACATGGACATGGGAAGGGGGCAGAGGTGGTTGTTGAGTTCCCGGTGGAGAAGGACCGACCGCTCGCGCGGATTGGGTTCACGCCTGATGGGTGCTCGGTGGCTGTGGTCCCCCGGGACGGACAGGGCGTGCGCGTCTATCAGGTTCGGCCTCGGGGGCTGGAGAAGGAGGGGTCGGCGTGGCAGATGTATCACCTCCGCCGCGGGAGGACGGGGGCGGTTGTGGAGGGCTTGGGGTGGAGCAGGGACGGGCGGTGGGCGGCGGTGGGGACGCGGAAGGGGACGGTGCATGTGTTTGGGGTTAATCCGTATGGGGGGAAGATGGATGTGAGGAGTCATTGGGAGGGGAGGGTTAGGAATGTGGAGGTTTTGGTATGTCTCTCTTGGAATCCATTTGGGAGCGGGATGTTGATGTGTTTCTTATAGCAACCTATGCCGACGGAGATGGGCCCGATTGTGAGGATGCGCATTGGGCATGCGGGTGCGCCTGGTGCAACCGCGGCTGGGACACCGTCTGGTGTACACGGGGCTCTCCGTGCCCCACTGGCGTTTACGTTTATCGATTCGTCCGAAGCCTCGCTGCCCACTCACCTCCTCCCCGCCGCAGCTCCCTCTCCCCCACCCCCCTCGCACCCCCGGTCCTACTCCTCCCAGCACGCAGCGGAGTCGTCCCCGCCCTCGCCTTCGCATGCGCTCACCAATAAGAAGCGCGCGACGAACTTCCAGGACGTGCTGTTGTTCGATCCGGGGGAGAAGACGCTGGCGCTGAGGAGGGTCGTGTTGGAGATGAGGGCTAAGGACCAGGGTATGGGCATGGGCATGGGGATAGGGGCGGGGGTGACGAGTATTTCGTTGCCTGGTATGGGGTTCGCTGGGGCGCTGTCGATGTCGTTGTCGTCGTCCCCTTCGTCTGGGGGGCCTTTTGGACATAGGAGCCAGGGGAGTAGGGGTGCGGGACAGCAGGAGGTGCAGATGGAGCTTGGGGGGAGGGAGAGTACGGTTATGACGTGGAGTCTTGGGGCGTGGCGGGGTGGGGAGGTTAGGAAGATTTTGGGAAGGGAGGAGGGGGGGAGAGGGGAGAGGGGTGGGAGGGCTGAGTATGTTTTTTTTTCTTTCTCGTTGGTTGAGGGGATGCTGATCATTTGGTTTAGTTGGCTCGCGCAGGCGGAGCTGTCGACGTGCTCCAAGTCTTCGAAGATCCTACCGAGGCCTATATACCTCTCGCATCAGTTTTCGTTCCATACGCTAGGCGAGGACTACCATGCGCTCATTCGGAGGTACCAGCTCGATATTGGGGGGCACAAGATCGACGTGAGGAGGGAGGTGCAAGTCAGCGCGTATGCCGCAGGCGCAGGCGCTGGCGGCGGGGAGTCCTTCGTCGAAGGCTTCGCGTCGCCTCGGGATATCCGCCATCACCGCACGCTGTCCGCGTCGTTCGACGAGCCTCTGGCGTCTGCCCTCGCGCACGAGTTCGACCACCCGCCGCCCACCGCGGGCGTGCTGCCCATGCTCCCGAACGGGACGCCGGCGGGCTCCTTCCGCAACCCTATCCCTATCCGGACGATTGGGGATGGGATGAGCGAGAGCCTGGGGAGGCTCCGGAGGGAGATTAATAAGGTGCGCTCGCCGAGGTTGAGGCCGAGACCGGATAGTGGGATGTTTGCGAGCGTGCCGCTGGAGTTTGATGAGGAGGATGAGGATTTCGTGGGTCCTGGGGTGGGTGTCTCTGATCCGGATGCGGACGTGGATCTGCTGGACGTGCCTGTGTCGTCGTCGTCGCGGGAGACATCTACGGGGGATCGCGATAGAGATTCGGGCTCGGGCCCGACGACGGTGTCGACGCCCGCTACGAGCGAGGACGATTGGGATAGGAAGCTTGAGCAGGCGGAGGACGCGTGGGGTGGGTGGAGCGCGCAGGATAAGCTTGCGGTGGAGGAGGTGGAGAGGTATGATAGTATTGATGTGGTTGGACTTTTGGATGAGGAGCAGATGCCTGGGAGGCAGCCTGTGGCTGTGCCTGTGGAGGGGAGGAGGAAGGGAAGGGCGAGGCGCCGTGGGTGAGTGAGGAGTTGGTGGTGGTGGAGATGTTATATATATACATACATCTTGTACGCTGCCTTGCGATCATTGGTTTGTGGGATTGGTAAATGAATATAATTGATTGTTAAATGGGAGGCTAGGATGCTCTGTGAATGTAGGAAAAGAAAAGTAATCAAAGATTTTTAACGAGGCTACGTGGAAATGAATTAGACAAGCTCGGCAATGTTAGTGGCGCTTCAGATCCAGACGCCGACACCCTTTATTCGCTGTAACAAGTACGAGAAATTCTTGAACGCCATGAATATTCAATGTTCAATTACGTTTTTAAAAAAAGTCGCAGCCTAGATATTAAATGAGTTTTCTTCGGTTAAAGCCAAAATAAGGACCGTTTTGATTTTTTGAAGTATGGTTTGTTGAGAACAAGTGCTTTGGTCCGTTCCAATCGGAATATGTTACTTATATGTACACGTGATCCCATCGCCTCGGAAAACTTGTTTCGGGGTTGAACAAAACATTGACCTTGTTCTGAAGTTTGAACGCTATACTTAGGGCCTGTGTAGGTCATTGGGAAGATGACTACGCCACATGAATCCACAGAGACACAGACCATCATCTCTCTTGCAACTCATGCAGTTCAGTCCTCGCTGCATCAATCTGGCCTTGCTTTTGCGTTTACTGGCCATGTTGCCGAGAGTCTATACGGAGAGGGACAGCATCTTCCTGAGGCAAGTATTTTTCTTGTACGTACTGTATATCTGCTTACTTTTATTCAGAAAATAGAAGTTTTGTTGTTCACACCGGTACCTTCAATCCCCGATCTAAAGCAGGTTCTTGCTGTGGCATATCCCACATGGTTCATGTATCTCGGGCCCTCAAGACGCCTACGTTATCGAATAATGCTTCCTCAGTATTCAGGTCCCAGTGATATCGAGGTTGTACTTGTCGTATCAACGTCTGGCTCGATAGCCCACCTTCATGCGATGAATGGCCTACCCCTGGTACCATACTCGTTTGTGATGCTCCGGGAGCTTATGTTCTGGGACAGTATACCTCTATCACACTCACAGGCTCGTAAAACTCGCGAGACGAATATCCTCCGCATGCTTAACACGTTGAGGCAACGCCCAGAGTTTGTGCACAGCCCTGATTTCGACCAATCGATGCAAACGGAATCGGTGGATCGGGTGACCCGATTTTTCACTGCACATCCAAGTTTCAGGAAGGAGTGGCAGCGTATGGGACTCTTGCCGCATCGCCAACATCCGCTTGCGAGAGTCCCGGAAGGTGCCACGCAGAGCTCTTTGCCCCAAACCGATCTGGTTACCTCCTTGCAGAATATGACCATTTCTGCCGGCTCCTCGGCTCCCTCTCCAGCTGAATCGTCCAAGACGCCGCAGCAGCCCGAGTCAACGTCGACTTCAAAGAAGAAGTCAAAACCAAAGCCAAAGTATTCACGCATGCAGATCCGTCGCCTCGCCGCCCGAAAGACTGTCGAAATCCTTGCTGCCCACGGTTTTTCCTGTGCTCTCTTCGGTAGTATGGCCTGTAGACTGTACGGGAACAAACGCATTCCAAATGTTTGTAAATATATCATGCTAGTTTCTTTAACACTCACAATCAACTACAGGATATTGACGTCCTGGTACTTCCACTCTCAGACCAGTCCCTCGACGGCCTCCCTCCTACTCAGGAGGCTCTGAAAGAGCTCCTTGTCGCCTCGGCGCCAACATCTTACGCACTTCGTCCCGCCCGCGACCCAGAGGCAACTTATCGCGTACTCTACTTCCTTCCCACACCGACTTCCAAACCGACATATCATCAATCCACAAAGGTCGACATCCTTCTCCCGGGAGTGATGCACCTGCCTAATCTCCCACCATCGAGTATATGGTGGCGCCCAAACGTCATCGATTCTAAGAGCCCCAGCTTAGAACAAGAGCCGCAGGTCCCTGTGGTTCCGTTTAGCGTACTACTTATGCAGAAGCTGCAGGGATGGGACGATCATCGTCGGGCGGAAGAGGCGCGGTATAAAGACAAGGCGCCTGTTGATGTGGAGGATCTGAAATGGATGCTCAATGTCGGGGTACCGAGGTATTTGCGTATGGATCCCAGAAGAAGCGCAATGATTTGGCGGGATCGGGAGTTATTTGATGAAGAGTTCGAAGTGCGTTCGAAAGAAAGAGTGGTTGACTTTTGTGCGAACTACCCTGACTCGACAAGAGCGTGGAGAGATTTGGGATTCGAAATCCTATAGAACATGTTGATGAATTTAAGTGGCGGGACCAGACAGAATAGGGCGAAGCAAATGTTTTCCGTGAGTACTTGCGCGCTGAGCAGCGCCATGTAAACACGTACCGGACAACTATGTACGTGCTCTAACTATATACCTTTCGCCGCATGGCGAACACATGTTCCCGTGGCGATCGGTCAAGGTCGCACCTCGTGTATTTACTTTCATCACCTGTACCTGGTAAGCCTTCGTCGTTATCTTTTCTTTTCTTTTTATTTCACATATGACGTCACCTAGTCGTACTGCTTCCTGCTTCCTTTGCCATTTTTGGTTGCCTCTTCTGTTTCTCTGCGTCTTCACTACCCTCCTTTTTTCTTCTCTCTTTTCACCCAACACACCACTAACACAAACAAGGCGGACACGCCTACCCCTTCGCAACCGACGTACATTCTTTCGCACAGTTCTTCCAGCAAGGTAGGTTCCCTGTAGGCGGTGGCAGCCAGGGCGGGTTCCAGTTCCATTTCCAGCATGAGGGACGGTAGTGCCGTCCTTTTCCTTAGTATGCGGTCGGACCGTGGCTGAGCTTTATGTATGTATGGATATTTTACACGACAGGAATACAAGAGGATATGCATACGTCGCCTCTGTTTGAAAGCCTGACATTTGAAAGAAGTCGCCTGTTCTACCGTATTGATCGAAGAGATAGATAATCGATAATCAAGCGCGACCTTCTCACAGTTCTGGTCTCATGGTCTCTCACGTCTTCGCCAAAGGTGCGCTTCTCGCCCACATTAACCGCTCTCGCCGTGTTTATTTCGCCGAATGTCTTCTGTCTTTGATCCAGAACTTCGTAATGTTCAAATCTTGGTAAGAAACTGACCTTTACGGCTCAGTCAGCTAGAGATCATGTATGCGCTATAAATGCGATCGCTTTGAGGTCGCTGCTCGAGCGCTCACCAGCGATATTGAGATGTCACCTGCCTCTCCACTTGTCTGGCTTATAACTGGTACCTCGTGAGTTACACCTCACTATAACACATTTCCAATTGATGTACAGAAGCGCAATGTATTGATCATGAGAACCGGCCTTGGTCGCGATCTTACGCTTGCTGCCTTGAAACGAGGCGACAAAGTCATTGCGACCGCTCGTGCAAGATCGCTAGCGAAGCTTGACGATCTCAAGGCCCAGGGAGCCGATGTCATTGAGCTCGATGTCACGGCTTCTCTAAAAAGTCTACACGATACCGCGAAGAAAGCGGTCGAAATCCATGGCAGGATTGACGTTCTCGTCAACAATGCTGGTCTGTGCGCTCTATATATCTGCACCTTCTCAACCTTTCGTCTGAGGTAATTTATAGGCTATATCTTGGTCGGTGCGATTGAGGAAAACACGTATGTCTCTTTATCTAAGTATTTGATCGTTCAATCCATAATGGTGATGTCCCTCTAGCCCCGAAGAGTCGTACGACCAGTTCAAGTAAGTCATTGGCTCGTTCTTTATCAATATCTCTTGTCCCCACTCTGATTATCATCAGCACCAACGTCTTTGGTGCACTCAATGTTTCACGTGCATTCCTTCCCTACCTGCGTGAACGTCGGAGCGGCACTATTATATTCCTCGGGTCCATAGTCGGATGGAGGTGACCATGGTGCTCGTGATCTGGACTCTGACATATACTGACGAGTGAAAGGTCTATCCCTAATTCCGGCCTTTACTCAGCTACGAAGTTCGCCTTACGTGGTATGTCCAATTCACCTGAAAGCGATATAATCTCCGATTGTCCTTTATTTCAGGTATATCTCTGACGCTTCATGACGAGATATCTACACTCGGCCTGCGTAGCCTCTGCGCCGAATTCGGGTACTTCCGCACATCATTCCTTACCTCTGATCACCGTGCACCACAAATCTCGCGAATCGCTGATTACAAACCGGTCACTGAAGCAGGTAATGCTGCTCTCGAGCGTACGTTCAACTTCCACTTCCGTTACTCAGTCTATCTTTAATATGGGTGTTCACAGAGTACAACGGTAAACAGCCAGGCAACCCTCTTAAGGGAGTTGAGGTCATTGTCGACGTCGTTCGTGGAGAGGGCGCTGCGGCCGGCAAGCCTTTCCCTACTGTATTGGCCTTTGGAAGTGACTGCTACAACGTTACCAAGACGGAATGTGAGAAAACTTTAAAGCGCCTCGAGGAGTGGAAGGATGTTTCATTCAGCACGGACTTCACTTGAAGGATCATCGGTCCAGAGAGGTATTTTGCTTTTGCACATCGATCTAATATTACTTTTCTTACCCTACCTGGAGGGCTGCATGTTAACAAACCACGCATAGGTCAAGGATGATCAAGTTTTGAGATTTGTATTTTTATGAAATCTGAAATGCGACTTGGTGCTAATACAAGTGCATATTGTATTGTGTCAGCTACAAAAATCAACTCTGCAAAAGGTAGAATCTCTTTGTCATAACACGATATTCCCCTTGGACTGCGCCGGCGTTTGCTGCTAGCTCTGCAGGGGCGGGACGGACTGCTGAGCGGGTTATGCACGAGGCACGAGACAACCCGCGAAAATTGTATGGAGTGTAAGAATATATAGGCAGTGCTACGTTGACTGTCACCCTGTTGGTCTGTAATAAAAGAAAAGCGAGCTTAGTAATGTGGCACATGTTTTCTTTCACTCTGATCATAACACGCACCGCACTTGTCTACTCAGCGCTTGATGTAGGCAGCACCTACTTATACTCGCATTGTTATTGTTCCTATGCGTTGCGCTTTCTTCATACACTTCGCCTCTTTACCGAACAAATGCGGTCATTTTATCGGAGGCACGAAAAAGACTAATTGCGCAATACTGTACGATGGGAAACCTCGCACCTCGTCTTCTCAACACATGCCCAACACGCGTCATGGCCGATATCCCAATGCCACTGTTACCCCCAGAAGTCTTCAGCGGTATACTAGACCAATATCGCCTTCCTGATGATCAGCCCCATCTCTTCACTCTTACCCACCATCGGGTGTGGGGTGGCGCCCAAAACGTCATCGATTTCTAAGAGCCCCCAAGAGCCGCAGGTCCCTGTGGTCCCGTTTAGCGTACTGCTTTATGCAGAAGCTACAGGGATGGGACTATCATCGGCGGCGGAAGAGGCGCGGTATAAAAATAAGGCGCCTGTTGATGTGGAGGATCTGAAATGGATGATGTCGGGGTACTGAAGTATTTGCGTGTGAATCCCAGAAGAGGCGCCGTATCGATCGAAGAGATTAGAGATTAGATGAATCTAAGATTTCGGTGGCTTGTTAAAATAAACACTCGCCTCCCAGTGAACGCGCTAACAGCCCTGAGTTCAGACGATAAACGGTTCATTACAGAGACACCGTACTTGGCATGACAGAATCAAAGGGCACCTCTTCTGGATTCCGGTCTCTAACGTGTTAGCCGAAAGTACGCTTCTCACTCACATTGACCGCTCTCGCCGTGATCATCACCGAATTTCCTCAGTTTTTGGTTCAGAACTTCTCAACGTTCGAATCTTGGTAAGAAACCAGTCTCCACACCTGAGTCAGCTGGAAATTATGATTGTGTGTGGGCTATAAATACGGTCGCTGCGAGGTCGCTGTTCAAGCGCTCACCATCGATATCTTGATGTCTCCTGCCTCTCCACTTGTCTGGCTTATCACTGGTACCTCGTGAGTTACACATTACTGCAACACATTTCCAATTCATGTACTAAAGCGCAATTTATTGATCATGAGGACCGGCCTTGGTCGTGATCTTACGCTGGCTGCCTTGAAACGAGGCGACAAAGTCATCGCGACTGCTCGTGCACGATCGCTGGCCAAGCTTGACGATCTCAAGGCTCAGGGAGCCGATGTTATTGAGCTCGATGTCACAGCTTCTCTAGAAAGTCTACACAATATCGCGAAGAAAGCGGTCGAAATCCATGGCAGGATCGACGTTCTCGTTAACAATGCTGGTCTGTGCACCCTAGATATGTTCACTTTCTCGATATCTCATCTGGGGTAGTTTACAGGTTATATCTTGGTTGGCGCGATTGAGGAAAACACGTATGGCTCCTGATCTAAGTATCCGATAGTTCAATTCCTGATGGTGATGTTCTTTAGCCCAGAAGAGTCTTACGACCAGTTCAAGTAAGTCACTGGCTGTTTCTTTATTAATATCTGTCATCTCACTCGAATTTCCATTAGCACCAACGTCTTTGGTGCACTCAATGTTTCACGCGCATTCCTCCCCTACCTGCGTGAACGTCGGAGCGGCACTGTTATATTCCTTGGGTCTATAGGTGGATGGAGGTGACCATGGTACTATTTATCTGGACTCCAACATATACTGACGAGTGAAAGGTCGGCCCCTAATTGCGGCCTTTACGCAGCTACAAAGTTCGCCTTACGTGGTATGCCCCATCCCTAATTCACCTGAATACGATATAATTCTCGAATTTCTTATTCCAGGTATATCTCTGACGCTCCATGATGAGATATCTACCCTCGGTCTGCGTAGCCTCTGCGCAGAATTCGGGTACTTCCGCACGTCATTCCTTACCGCTGACCATCGTGCACCACAAATTACGCGAATCGCTGATTACAAACCGGTAACTGAAGCAGGTAATGCTGCTCTTGAGCGTACGTTCAACCCCACCTTCCGTTTCTCGGTCTATCCTTAATACAGTTGTTCCCAGGGTACAACGGTAAACAGCCAGGCGATCCTCTCAAGGGAGTTGAAATCATCGTCGACGTCGTTCGTGGAGAGGGCGCTGCGGCTGGAAAGCCATTCCCTACTGTATTGGCTTTCGGAAGCGACTGCTACAATGTCACAAAGGCAGAAAGTGAGAAGACATTGAAGCGCCTCGAGGAATGGAAGGATGTTTCATTCAGCACGGACTTCGCTTGAAGGATTGTCGGTCCAGAGAGGTATTTTGCTATTGCTTCGATCTAATATTGCTTTTCTTACCTTATTTGCAGGGATGCATGTAAAGAAATCACGCATAGGTCAAACATGATGCATTTGTATTTTATAAAATCTGAAATGCGACTTGGTGCTAATATTAATACGAGTGCGCACGCGCTTTGTGCTGTGTGCGCGTGCACGTATTGCGTCAGCTACAAAAATTAAATATGCGAAAGGTAGAATTCCTCTTTTACATAGCTCAATATGTTGCCCTTGAACTGCGCCGGCGTTTGTTGCTCGCTCTGTGGACTGCCAAATTTAAAGCGAGCCCTAGTGCGGCACGTGCCATTCTCCTTCACTCTACGCGCTACACTTATCTACTCAGCCGCCTTGCTTGATGGTGGCAACACGTACTTGATACTCGCATTAGTATTATTTCTATGCTTTGCGCTTTCTTCATGCACTTCAAATTTGCGTCTTTGCCGAACAAATGCTGTCACTTTATCGGAGGGACGGACAAGACCAACTATATGGTGGGAAACCTCGTGCCTCGTGTCGTGGTGCCTCGTCTTCTCAACACATGCCCAACACGCGTCCATGGCTAAAATCCAAATGCCATCGTTACCCCCAGAAATCTTTAGCGGCATACTGGGCAAATATCGTCTGCCTGATGATCAGCCCCATCTCTTCACCCTCAGTCTTGTCTCCACCTGGTTTCACGAAGCTTGTCATGCAATCCTATTCCATTCAATCGCTCTCTTCGTATCACCTATCGTCAAGAACAAGCAAGCAAGACTTTCAGCATTCTGCGACCTCGCCTCGCAGAACCCAGGGCTTACAAACCACGTTCGCAGTTTAAATTTGTGGCTTCTTGTCAACGACCGCGATGCCACGGAGACCATCCATTTACCTTCTTTGCCCCGCCTGCAAAAATTCAGCTTGACACCTTTAAGCCTAATCCCTGAACCCATTGCAAACGATATATGTCGTATTCTCCGATCTCCAAGTCTAGAAGGTGTTTCCTTGACGCTGTCAGCTTCGCTACCCTTCGATATCTTGGTATCATGCTCCAATATCCAGAAACTCGAGATATCGGGAGTAATGGAATTCTTTCATACCGAAAGCGAGAGGAGTGTGTACCTGGAAGGTGCGAAGGAGATCGTCATGGAACAGCGTCCCGACACTGAGTTGGAATCCCTCATCCTCGGAAATTCACGTTTCACTCGCCAACTCTTGGATAACTTAAACCGGCAGTGGTTTCCGTTCTCTTTTCGAAATATCAAATCCTTAGAAATAAGGGAGGATATAGATGTGAACCATCTCCAAACGATCCTTGACGTCTCCTCAGAATCTCTTACGTTTCTGAAATTCAGTAACCTATCTGGTAAGTTCTGTTATATGATGAACATTTTTTTTGGCCGTCCTGACTCTGGCACAAAGACAGCTCGCAAGTGGCTAATGTCAACCTTGGCTCTCTTGCGTGTCTTACGGCTGTTGGCGTACAGGTTCTGTCCTTTGAGAATCAGTCTCAAGCGCTCAAAAAAGTCCTTTCGACTCTTCCGCAAGCAAACCAAGTGATGCATATCACCTTCGACATAAACTTTTTGACTTACATGGACCCGCATCCGGGCTTCACTGCATGGAGGAGTCTCAACGAAATATTCAGGACGGAAAGTCTGCGGAAATGTCAAGCCGTGCTTCATCTACATGAAAGCAGAGTTTCAATAGCCAAGATCGAGTATTTTGAGAGCTTTTTCTGTGCTGTCTGCGTAGAGGTACCTCAGCTCATGCTAGAAGGGCGATTTTCTATGAAGAATTGACAAGTCTCGAGGCGGTGTATTATGTATCGATTATCGAAGTTTCGAAACGTACTGGATCACTTGAATGCCATATGGGCCTAGACCGGCCGAAATGGACCGACTAAATTTTCTTTCTTCCATCATGTTCATTTGCACGACATTGCATTTTTTCACAAATTCTGGTCTGATAACTTCCGAGAAAGCACTACTGTGAGGTACGAACTCCCTGAGAGTCTTTCAATCTTTAATCCGTCAAACTGGGTTATGTCGCCTGTTAACTATGAGTACAAGGTTCAACTTGTGACTGCTGCACAGATGTAGATAATGCGGCACCTTTCCTGGTAAGAAGTCTGAGCCATATGGGTGCACGAAAAATTCCGTAAGCTGCTCGTTTGGACACCTGACAATGAAAGTATATAGAGCACCGGGGGTTATCCGCCGAATCCTTCCAACGATACCTCATTCAACTGACGATGGGCAAGACAATGGAAGGGTTGTTCAAGAACATACGGGTTTATTGTATGCAGAATCTTTACGTCTTTTCCAGTCACCAGATACACGAGCTGACGTACGGTGACAGGGCTTGCATTCATCGTATATTGGGGAATCGTGCTCTTCGGTTACGATACGTTCGCGCAGCCCTTTATCTATCGTAATTATTCACTGACGTACTGCATTTCTGCGCAGAGGCATCGCGTATGTTGGTTTCGCGGCTACTTGTCCCCTCAGTTCTTATGCCTTTGTAGCGGAGGTGTAGTCAACGCGCCTTACTTTCAATCGCATTTTGGGCTATTGGACAAGAAGCATATTAACGACGTCTCGTCAAATGTAGTTTCTGTTTTACAGGCGGGAGCTTTCTTTGGCGCACTTGGAAGCGCACCCATGTCCGGTATGTTTTTCTCACTTACGTAGGACAAGGTAAACTCATACTTTTATCACCCACAGCCAAAATTGGCCGCAGGCCCACACTACTTGTGTTCAGCCTTGTTTTTGTAGTCGGAGCTGTCAGTGCATCTCTTGAGGCGGTTCAAATTTTCCTTTCTTAGACCCTGCCATAGATTCTTGCCACCGTTGCACAAGGTTCTAATGGGCTCGCAGAGATCTATGCTGGGCGCGTGATATCGGGCATCGGTATTGGAGCCATATCAGCTGTTGCACCAGCGTTTGTCTCCGAATGTGCACCCAAAGAGGTTCGGGGGCGTATCACAGGGTGTTTCCAGATCATGGTGTGTTCGAATCTTTCTGCTCTGCCGTATGAGCTTATGTGATATTAGGTCGCCATTGGGGTCATGATTTCCTACTTCATCAACTGTAAGCATGGCACCTAACTTCAAAATGCTTATTTTTTGCTAATCCCGCTGTAGTCGGTGTTGGTATACATATCACGTCTGGTGTCAATGTCTGGAGAATCCCTTTCGGCTTCCAGCTGGTTCCCGCTGGCATCATGGCATTTGGTCTCCTGACTATCAAGGTAAGAGCCTCATTAATTAAAAGGTATCCGCATTTGACGTTGGCAATATTACGTTAGGAGTCGCCTCGATGGCTTGCGTCGGTGGGCCGAAATGAGGAGGCTATCGCAACTCTTGCGTACTTGAGGAAAGAGCCGATCACCTCTGAATCTGTCATCGCCGAGATGATTGAGATCGAGGCTGTTATAGAGGAAGAACGTGAGGCGCGTAAGGGACTGGGATTAAGAGAAGCTTTCTTGGGGAAAGGAAACTTTGTCCGTTTCGTCATCGCCTTCGTCATTTTTCTTCTCCAGCAATGGGCAGGACAGAATTCTGTAAAGTAAGCATTTTCACTTCATTCTTGCGCCTATAATTGAACACAGTACATGGACTTCAGCTACTACGCACCTCAGATATTTGCCGCTGTAAATGTATTATTTATCCTCGCCGTCACAGTTGTTCACATATCCCTCAGATCGGTTATACTGGGCAGAAAAACTCGTTATTGGCCAGCGGGATATACGGTTCGTTATCTCTGAAAGTCTGTTTTTTCTCTTGCGTCAATTCTTTGAAGGCGTTGTCAAAGTTGTTGCTACCTCTCTCTTCATCTTCTACGGCGTCGAAACCCTTGGCCGAAAGCTCTCACTCTTCATTTCCGCGATGGGTATGGGGACCTTATTCTACATAATCGGCGCCATCCTGAAGACTCACCCTCCTCCTGCTGTCATTACTGGCCAACCTGCTCCAAACCCACCACCCGCATCGAGAGCCATGGCAGGACTACTCTACATTTACGTGTGCTTTTATTCGATGGGATGGGGTAAATTTCTTTGTCACGAACAACCTTCAATGGTGCTTATAATCAGTTTTATAGGACCACTTCCATGGGTCTACGTCGCTGATATCTTCCCCACGAGGACAAGACATTATGGCCTTGCGCTCGCTAGCTCTTCCCAGTGGTTGTGGAGTGAATGACCCTAATAAAATCGAGGCTTGAGAAAAAACGTTGACATTACCTGATCTACAGACTTCGTTGTATCTAAGGAGACTCCTCAAATGGTCGCAAACCTTGGGTACAAGATTTTCTTGATGTTTGCGACGGTCAACATTGGCGCTATGGGCTTGTTTTCCATGTAAGGCATCCTTGTCTTTTCCTATGATACCGTGACTCAGGGCGCTTAATAGACTCATACCGGAGACAAAAGGCCGCAGTCTCGAGGAAATGGACATCATCTTCGGGGCCATTTCTGCAGACCAACGTCAAGCTGATATCGACAAACAAGCCCGAGGTGTGCTAGTTGTCTTACGAATATATTTCTCATCAAGATTAACATCTCTCCTGAAGTGGTCGATGCCCACGAAAAACACTCCCCAGACCATTCAATCGACGGCAATGTATAAATTACAGTTTATGTTCGATCTTCCAGTTCACTCTATGTTCTGTATCTGTAAACTCACAAATATATATTGATGATACAACAGCTGGTAAAAAGGAAATACTTGAGGCTGTGTTTGTCGAACTGCGCATGGGCTATACAGGGCAGACGTCGACACGTGTCTAAAATTAGATTCTCTTGGCGTTTTGTTCTTTTCAACTTCTCACTTGTACATTATACCTGCCTCTACCCGTTCTGCTCCGTACAATTCCAACGCCTAAAGAACAATGGCATTGTTAACAAGAGTCATAAAATTGAATGAAATGCTAGAGATGGATGAATGGAACGAAATGTACAGCCTCTTCGTGCGCGGTGTCTGTGGCCGGTGCCACCGTGATCATCCGCAGTCGTCATCGACAGCGTTTTTGGCTAGAACTTCTTAGCCTTACTCTTTGCGCCGCTTAGAGCGCGTGGAGCTCACTTATATAAAGGGCAAGAAGGTTACCTTGACCCTCTTGTCAACGCCTTGTTGCGACGTTGCTAGGCTTCTTCGACAGCTTGTATTTTTCCTGCTTCCTGTCTAATTCTTCCCTTCTTTCTTGCCACCACCTTTCACGACGATGCCCAGTTTTTCAACGATTCACGCTCAACCAACCTCACTGGAGACTATGGATCTGCATTCCACATCCGAAGAGAAACGGCCAGCACACCCGCAGCGGTGTCACCAGTGTGGAGCCCGCAGCGGCTGGTCCGCAACACCGGACTGCGAAGATGGAGAATGTGCTCGAGTTCAACAGAGCCGATGCCATGGGTCCCGACTTCGGCGGGTGGTCCTACCCAGCCTCGCTGTTCTCCTGACGACATTATCACTACTCTTGGCCCTGTCATGCTTGTACGATACTTCGGATATGCTATCCTGGGGTGTCGACAACCTGTCGAGACGTGCTACTGGTGATACAACGGACAGTAATAGTGGCACATTTGTCCATAATAAACGTACGTCTATCACCGATTTCCTCAAAATATTGTCAGCCTTAACAAAGCCTCCGATCTAGTGTATCTCATCATCATCTTCGTCGGGCTTTTGCTAGTAATCATTTTCGCGATCATGTTGAGTGCTTGGTGTTGTAGAGGTGCGTTGGTTGTCCCTGATCTATTACATATTCTAACTTTCCTTGTTCACAGGGGCATTTGAAAATCCACTGTGCTGTCCGTGTTACCTGTGCGCATGTTGCGGTGGCCTAGGTAAGTTTTTAAAATTCTCCCATCAATTCAGGTTGTAACGGTTGTATATATTAGCATGCCTGGAATGTATCGGCTGCGGACTGTGCGCGGAGGGTGTGGAACAGATATAGAGTTGGCTCGTAATCTCATTATCGATATTCCTTCAACTTTTTCAAGTATTCCTGGACTTGTGTAGATCATTTGGACTACCATATATTGGACTACCATATACCTATCGATCATGTATTGTAAATTTCCACAGCCAATGTTCGAGCGATCTGCGGGACTCTCTTTCACGCATCGTAGGGAGAAAAGCCCGAACCGATGTACCGGGAACGGCTGATTAGGCCTTCTCCACGGTTCGGGCGCTTGCATTTTGAGAATATATTGTACCTTATACAAAAGTACAGGGTGAAGGAGGGTGGATTGCTCGGAAGCGAACATCGACGAGTGATGAACTAGTGAAGAAGTCTCTATCTTAAGTTCATCTCCGAGAGAGAGAATAAGATCTTACCTAGGAGAGAAGTCTCTATCGTGGTTTGTCTCAAGGAGACTGCGCCACTCAAGACTTTCCCCTAGGTATCCCTCCACGTGATTTCATTCCGCGTCTCCGCATTGGACTTGTATAAACATAAGTTTATACCCGACATGTGAATATCATCAACGAGGACAAATACGTCTGAGTCTTCATATGCCTCTACTTATTGCCTTCCTCCGACGCAGCACAGGAAAATA